>JAQGAO010000957.1:0-27842 GCA_034697705.1 Ommatoiulus sabulosus | reverse complement strand
TAAATCGTCATGCATACGTCATCACAGAAAAGTTGAAAGTTGAAAGTTGAAGTTGAGGGGCAGTGGATACCGAGCTTTAGCCTAAACGTATAATAAAGTGTATGCCAAGAAATTATATTTGGGACGTATTTGCAATTTTTTTAAGATACTGGATTGCAGAAAAGTCTCACTCGTTACTGCAACATCATTTTCTTCCCCGCTAAAAATAAATTCAGGAGGTTCATACCGTATACATTTAAATAAAGTTAATAATTTACTGCATGCAATATATGCGTCCAGGATTTACTGTATCACTAGTGTAAACACACTCATTAATATAATACATGTACACACAAAACATCTGATACAATGATATCAGAAAAAAATAAGAAAGATATTACAACGTTTCGCTAGTTAGCATTTTAAAAGTTCATGCCATTCAAAGAAATAAAATAATAAACCTTATTACGCATGTATTTCCAAAGACCGTAATGGCCAGAAGAACGTTCCGCTACATTGTACAATGTAAAATAAAAAAGGACAATGATCATTTCTTGATCATTATCAATTTTATATACCTGCATTATTGATATGCAGTCACTGACCTTTAGCAGAAATAAGAAATGCATTCAAAACTTAACACACGCCAACATAAAACGACACGAGTGCAACGAAGTGACTAGCTTTAATGCATGTTTCACCAAGAAGAGTTCTGACCAGTCCATTTTTTTTCTAAAGTGGTTTTATAGACAGTAAAATAACCATCGAAGCGTCCAAATTGCTGAAAAGACATTTAAGGATACACTAACTATATTTGGAAAGCTTTAAGTGCCCTTTCCCCATACTTGGTGGTGTGTTTCAGAGCACTTTAAAGGTCAGTGAAATGGATGATTTTCTTGGATCAGTTTCTAATGCGTTTAATGCGATTTAGTAGGTTTGCTGAGTCTGGATTTGAAAAGACAGCTTCTGCATGACAACCAATGTTTCGCAGTTTCAGGCTTGTTATTGTCAAATACTAAAAAAAAAAAGCGCTGGCCAGTCCAAAAAAACACAGAAAAAATGCAGAAACGCAAAAAAAACCAAAAAACAATTGATTGGCTCCATTTGGAACAATGGAAATACGTGGTGCGTTGCCATGACATTTAAAATTATCCACAGCCTCTCAGGAGCCAATAAGCCTGAATGATTTCTGATGGCAAAGTTTCTAAAAATTCCTAAATGCTAGTTTGTTTTTTTCTTCAAAATACACATTAATAAACAAATATCGTGCAAAGTCAGGTTTTCAACTCGATGAAAATGCAAGCATATTTACGATGTGAATGGTTCAACATAAATATTAATGGAAAGTGGCAATTTAAATAAAATATGGAGGGGCGCTGCATTTCAAAGGCAAATGCAGAACGCATTAGCAACATTAAATCACGAAAAAGTTAAATCGTATGTTAATTTTCAAAAGCACGCTCAAAATTGCATTATGTTTTCCTTTTTGTTGACTAATAGGTTCAAGCAAGTGCTAACGTTCGCTAGGAAGAGTGCAGCTAAATTCATGCAAAACTGGCCTTTGACTATTGTGTGCCGACAAGGTGGTACTTATTTTGTCTCCTAAGAATGTTCGCATCTCCGCAAAGTCATTTGCATATGAAAATGCGTTACAATCAGATGTCGAATGTTGAAAATTTGTTCCAACGTGTATACAGTGCTTATAATCTGAATGCAACGCTGCAGCCTCATTGACTGGCTGAAAGACACTCGGAAAATTGGTTCTTTTAGTCCTAGCAAAAAGGTCAAAGATGCATTCTTAACTCGAGCGCAACATTTTCTTTTTTTAATTTTCCACAAGAATTCTATACAAAAACCCACTTTCATTATCGACCGCCTATACTTTCTGTAACTGAGTCCTCGAAAACGTCGATGCTGATGCAAGAGCAAAATGTCGAGAGAAGAGAAAACTGAAACATATTGTTGCGCGGGTTTAATCTTTCAAAGTGTGCTTGTTCACTTCGAAACTGACGAGAAGGAAAGAAACAACCAGAAAGTAAAATGAAACGACTGTAAACATGTTTTGCCTCCAACGTACGCGCGCCTGTCAAATTATCGATAATCTCAGTCATATATTTTCTTCCAGATTTCGTTGCGCAATTTTCATAACTTGGAACGCCTTTTCCTTCTACGTGTACAAAATATCCTTCCAAGCTTATTTTGTAAGCGGTGACCTTATAATCTGGCCTACGAAAGCATAAAATACTGCCTATCTCTCTGAGATAAACTACGGATTACTTGAATGTCACTATTGATAACGATGACGCATATTTGGGATATAATCTGCATGCAGCATCGACGCATGTTCTGACTCATCTAAATGAATAAGCAGGGACATCGATGAGTTACCATGTTTGACTAAATGAGATGCTCGGAAATCAACAACTCTGTAAAAGTACAACAACTAATATAATTGGCTTTACTTTCTACCAAAAGTGAACTTTCGATTGTTTCGAGTCCGAACTTAATGCAAATTATGACGATAAGAAGTTTGAGTAACTTCGTCTTTGAAATAACCATTTCGTGCCACATTGTTGTTAAATTTGTTAATTTTCGGACGCAACAAAAATATAAAATGAGGCGAAAACATTATAAGTCTCTACAGTTGCGTGCAAAATGATCAACCTTAATTGTCATCAAATTTAAGGAGCTTTAATAATATTAGTTCAAACTTTTAGACAGATGAATTAATGTTAGCACATTCGAGCCTTCATTTACATATACATGTACATCTAAAGTGATGCAAGTAACATATCAGACAATTAATTTAACAAATTCACAATTAAGTTTACATAAGATATCGAAAAAGTTCGTGTATCAAAACCTGAAAAATATTGATAAATGCATGTTAAAACATTTGGAAGGGACTTATTCTAAATCAATTAAATGACGGTTAACAAATTTCAAGAAACAATTTATGTTTCATGCTAGAGTATTCCAAATAAATATACTAAATATATATAAATATAAGAAAAACTAAATATACTAACATAACTAAGTATATTTTCCAGCTAAGGGCGAGTTTTTGATTTCAGAAAGCGAGGAAAGGTCTACAGTGTACATCTACACTGTATATTTAATATTTTCTGTTTGTTAATCTCATTACAAGCAACGATCAAGTAAAAAACCTCGCCATGGCAATGTGAATTTTAAACTTGACATTTTTCATGCAAATGTACATCATTCAAACACACATATCTACAACACTCTGTACACATGGTTACCATGTTATATTTTTCAGCTACAATATTTGTTGTGTTTGTCGTCACAAAATTTATACCAAATGTCAATAAAGACAAACTGCGCATCACGCCAATTTTAATCTTGTGCATACATTTCTAAATCCAATACAAGCAAGCAATGTTTGCATCGATGTTCCCAGTATGTATCCCACTTTGCACCGTGAACGCACCGTAAAATGGGCATGTTCAACTTTAAATCCCAAACGTGCTATGCCGTATAAGGAATGGCGTGATTTTCATCAAGTTAGGGATGCAATATCCGTAATGGAAACACGAGCCTTTATCTGAATTTCCCAATTTTTCATCGTTGATTAATATCAGTCCCTCATGTATTGCCTAGCACTGTTTTATGTAAATGTAAATATTTCAACTCCTGTATTTTAAATTCCTGCGAGTATCACTTAAAGAAGACTAGATATGCATTTAATGCCGAGTGCATTGCGCATTTTAGAGCAAATTGAGCTGCTCTTTGCTAAGCAAGGGGCTGACAGAAAGTTAAGTACCCACTTTTCAAAATCGATGTTCAGTGCAAATTAGTACAAACATATCGAGTTAAGAAGAATAACAGATTTAACGATTTCACTATGTTCATTATCACCATTTCCATGAATACTTTGTACACTGTATTTAATATTGTGGAATTAATTTATAACATTTCCAAAACAAACATAAAAGCAAATCGAATTTTGATACAAGAATGCCATAAAAATGTGAAATAATTTTATCAAATAACCGTATACTGTATGCCTATGTTACAGTATACTTATTTTGTTAATAGAAAATGTTTATGTTCATAGAAAAACATGCATATACAGCAAATACTGATTATTAATAATCTTTTCACGCATAAATGACAATGCACCTACCTTCAATGTTGCATCATTTTTTATATTTGAAACTTAATTTAATAGTCTGTAACATATTTCAAAATAAGCTAGTGTATTGATTTGATTACTCGTAGTCTTTGAAAAAAAAACAATTTCATTGAACATTCAAAGATCATTTTACTCGATTGTTTAACGAAATCAATTAAGTAATATTTACGACGCTAACAAGCATACAAAAGCTTCAGTAAATGAACATTAATGTGTAAACTTCACTCGCACCGTACTGCATTTATCTCGAGTGTTTTGTGCAACTTGTTTATTCATAAAAAAAACAAAATTAAAGCGAGCAACGGAATTTGCTTTTATTCCAAGGCATCAGCAGCGCCTATTATTACTAAATGCGCGGAACAGACGATGACTACAGAACTTTCATTCAAACTTTGCAATTTCGTGTTTTTTTTTCTGGCTATTTGCATGAAGACAATGCCCCTACCCTGCATCTTGCTGGGTAATTTTTGGTGCCTGAAGGTATCTTCCATCATCACATAGACCAAGGCTCATTGGCTTAATGAGTTTCCGTCATCACTTTTTTCGTTGCCCTTCTTATCGCACATTTTCTACTTCAACTTTCACTTTTATCTTCATTCAAGAGTGTAAGATGAATCCACTTTCTACTCCGTAGAGTTATTCAAGCATCGTTCTAGACGTTTTCCAGAGGAAACCATCAACTTTTGAAGTCTTTTGCATTCTTGCCTCCGAATAAACTTCTTGGGCAACTGAATTCAAATTAGTGTGTAACCGTGCAGAAATAATGATGGAAACGTTTATGTTTAGCTTAAAGGAATGCCGTTTCTGTCGGAATACAAATGATCTAACATCCTAACAATACATTTGCAATGCATTGTTAGGAGGCCGGATCATTTGCAAATGCCCAACGCACCAAACTAAGCTCGGCTGCATTTTTCATTGCTGAAATGCAGGATCGGCGAATTTAAAAGAACTTTTTAAGAGAAACGTCATTCTTTCTCATTGCCGCTAGGGTTCCTGAAAATGTTCTAGAAAACAAACAATCTACAGTGCGAAAATTGTAGGGTATTTACAGAATACAATCATTCAACATTTAACAACTTCTGAAATAATTTACTAGGATAAGACAGGATAAAATTTGATTAAATCGGAAAATAAATAAATCAATGATGAGATATATGAATATGGTAATTTACCATCGCCGACATTTGTTGATTCGTTTTTTATAGCCACTCGCATTTTTACGAACTTGCAAGGTCCCCAAAAATAGTTCATAAAATAGTAATTCAAAAACGGGAATGTCATTAAGGGGAACTCAAAGTTGATTCTGATTGTAAGGCTAGCCCAATAGACGACGCAGAAAACCGCCAGAAATGTTATTCTTATGCAAATTTAAAGGACACTCAAAGACCTGACATTGAGACAAGATGCTGCATCCGGATACACCTAGCTGCATCCATTCTTTTATTTTCAGTTACCAGATTATAAAAACAAATCCCCAACAATACATGTTTTCGTTATGGGGTGATTTTTTCTAACGTGAGAGTTACGAATTCTCACTTACCAGTATTTTGGGAAATTCCACGTTCTCCAAAAGAAAGGCATTGCAAATTATACATACCTACATGTATATATCAATGGGATACTTTTGGGGACCAACGCAATAGTTCGCAAAAAAAAAACGTTGTTTTCGCAAATGTCAGGAGCGTAAAAACGCGAGTCAACAGTTTCATGGAAAATGATGTATAGTTTTTGAAGGAAAAATACTTCAGAGAATTATCACTGTACAAGTTGGAATATGGAAATGGTAAGAGAATATCGAGTATTTTTTACTTATTCGCTTCCTGTTTCGGTGTCAATTTCAAAATATTCATCGGTGCATGTTTGCATAAATAATACCGGAAAATCGAGTGCATTTGCCACATCTATTTCACGCCTAAACAAACGCAACATTTTCGTCAATGGTATGCATTGCAGCGCGATCCCATTTTTTTTGTATAGGAAAAATGTTCTAAAAGCGTTTGAAGTGCGAAACGTCCATTAACATGGTTTATCTTCAGCATCGCCAATTTGGTGTAATGTTTGGCTCCATAGTTTCTTAGGTCCCGCATTGTGTGGGAAGGGCGAATGCGCCAGAATATTGCCTGGTGCTAGGGGGCAAAGACAAACAAAAGAAAGTGGCTCCCTTCAATGAAAAAAGAGAAAGAAATTGAAATGGGAAAAAATTCAATAAAAGTAATTTTCCAATAACCCACTGTTTGCAAAAGAAAAGAGCCTTGAGAAGAGCTAGTGTATTATGAAGTTAAAACTTACACAACATCGCAGTTTGTTTATAACTGAATAATACATAAAAGAAGCTAGAGAACCACCTTGTGGAGAATGAGCAGCGAATTTGGCTGGGGGTTTACCTCGTGAATCACACTTTTGTTACCAGGTTTTGGTTGGAAGGCCTTCTCCGTCGAAGAAATTCAATATTTTGTTCGGCGGAATTATCTAATAAAAAATTCAATTTAATAAACTAAATTGTGTTCTGCACAGATCGCTTCTTCAGCTTCGTACAAGCGTGAATTGCCAAGAAAACAGCCCACAACGTTGCTGAAGTATGGTTTCATAGTAATACTTGTTTTCTATCATCCGTTATTACTATTATACATGTATTAGCAATGATGTAATCTGCATTAACATGATTCTACAGGTTTTTATATATTTTAACGGACCAATTTTCTACGAGAAAAATATGAAACATTTGCTAACAAATGCACGCTAAGCTATAAAATGTTACAAGCATTTGACATTTCGAGATGTTTCATCGTTCAAATGTTAATCAAAAGTAAATCTGCTAACAGTTCTGTTAGTTATTTTGTAATTCATATTTCTTTGCAATGTAGTAATTATGTTGGACATTTTTATAAGTTTTGCATCTTCTTCTTTTAAAATGCATGAGACATCCTTCAGATTCAGTATATATAGGAAAATTCAATTCAATTCAATTCTTTACCCTGCAGTCAATACATAGTACCATTTGGCAGGGGGGATAATTATACAAATTAAGTCAGACTAAGCAGTCTGGTCATGATGGACCCCAACATCACAATTTAGTTAATTTTACTCGTAATTACCGGGACTTTAAGACGAGGATAGGATGGGATGGGAAGACGGTCATGGCCGATTTAATATAGGAACTATCTCAGCATTCGCCTGGATATCTCAATATCTCAATTTCACCTGGGTCTACCGAATGCAAGACGAGGATGCTAACTTCTAAGCCACCTTGCTCATTAAAATGAATTATATGTTCAATTCCAATGAAATAACTTGTAGTGTTATATTCATCTAAAATTAAACTGAAGTTTGAAAAATGAAAAAATATAGTATATAACGAGAAATTGCTCGAAATTAAACTTCAATGTAAGACGTAGACTACTGAATAAATTCTGTTGAAATACAGTGATATTAAAAAGTAGAAGGATAAATGCTGTATTTTTTATGAAGCACTTGAAAAGCACAAAATAACTGAAAATCATTAAATGTTGATGCGAAGAAGTTTTGCTATTAATTAAACTGAAGCCCCTTAAAGTATCGATTCGAAAAATTCCTCTTTTCCGCTTTATATTATTTGCTTCTCCATCATGTTTTTAAGAATGCAGAAAAGTAATATATTTGTATTGCACACTGCCTAGCATTAAATCCGTTTTATCTAACAGTAACTTATCATTTCTATTTTCTGGTAATTTATATCAACTTAAGTGGCGCGAAATGTTCGGCCTAAGGGAAGCCTGATCGATTTAAAAGACGAAATAAATATCGTTCGCACAGCAAGATAAAAAAAAAATGAGAAAAATTAATACATATTTCCAGAGGTTAAGTGTGCGTTATCTTTCAAAAACATGCATACATAATAGTTTAAGGAGATGCTGTCTTACATCCCAGATTTTCGTATTTACGATTATCATATCAGTAACTTGCGCTCTTATAAATCTGCAGGGACCCCAACCAACTTCCTAAAATTAAAAGTTTCTAAATGGGAAATACATTAAAAAAGCGAAACATGTAACTTGTATTTTCCTTTATATTTTTCATATTAAAAAAAAATCACCATGAGCACATGCAAATTTATTTTACTCATTGCCATCGTTAAGAAATTCAATTATTTTGATGCAGTTTTGTCAACTTTCGTTGAGGAAGCCATTTTATTTTTCTACCCCATTTTACCAGCTTGAAAGGACCGAAGTTCAACCCATTTGAGGAAATGTCCCGTTCCCCGAAAGAGAAACAGTAAAAATAATGCACATTGTATAAGGAAAATGTGTTCCAAAAAAGAAAGGAATATGAGTTATTTTAGATGTGTAATCATTAGATCTATGAGATACTTTTCAGGACCAAAATCACCATGTTGCCATTACAAAATATAAATTTTAATAAAACCAATTGGAATTTTATAATTTTTTATTATGACTGTTCCAGTCAAGTATGCGCTTCAAATATCTGTGATATAGCTTCCCTAAAAATGTAACATTGTCGATCTCGTTAACACCCAAATTCTTTTTACCCGTCATATTCGTAATTTAATTTAAATTCAAGAACACACGGGTAGCAATATCCAATAATGATGTGCGAGCTGTAAACGTTCAATAATTAATTAGGAAATTTCTATACTCATGTACCCAAGCTCTACACATGGTTTATTTCATCACTGTCATAACCTGGAATTATATTTGCTCGTTTAATTTAAGGGTATGAATTTTTTCGATGCATTATGCAAAGCTGTTGCCTCAATTATACATTATGCTAAGCTGACATTTTATTGAAAGTTTTTTTTTATTATGCTCCAATTAACAATAAGTGATGTGTTATGCATCGATGCAATAGGGTATAATCGAGCATAAATTACGGATGTACAGTATCATCTTCGGAATAAAATCGTGGTTTCATATATTTTAAACTTTGCACACTTTCTAAAAAATGTTTGTAATTAAGTGGCGTCAACGTTGGCTTCATTATTCCAGGTATTTCTAATTTTCTTTATTATTCCAAGTATTTCCAATTTTCTTGACTAGAGTTTTCCAGATATTTCTAATTTTCTTGACTATTCCAGGTATTTCCAATTGTATTTACTAATTCATATATTTACAACATTTTGTCTATTCCAGATATTTCCAATTTTCTTGACTATTCCAAGTATTTCCAATATTTTCACTGTTCCATATACAATGTATTTGCAATTTTCTTGCCTACTCCAGGTAATTACAATTTTCTTCACTATTCCAGGTACAGTATTTCCAATTTTCTTGACTATTCCAAATAATTCCTATTTTCTTGACAATTCTAGGTATTTCCAATTTTTTTGACTAATCCAAGTATTTCCAATTTTCTTCACTATTCCAGGTATTTCCAATTTTCTTGACAATTCAAGGTTTTCCAGATCTGGGGAACTCCTTATAAGTACTGTATGTATTTTGAACATGATAATATAAAACTAATGTAGAGAATTTTACAATATCTATTTGAAAATTATCTGAAAACATCTTAGCACAATCCACATATTTATGTGGACAAATCAAAATTATGAAGTTACAGACTTTTATAACTGCACTTCCGCATTCATGTTGTCAGCACCGAGAATCACTTGCTATTTTTCTAGGGTTGAATTGACAGTCAAATTTGACGAAAACAAAGGTTGTATGCTTGTCTCAGAATTATTTCAGGAATGAAAATCGGAATTCATTTCCCAGTATTCTCACGTTGACATCCATCACGTCATGATTTTAGTGCTCCATGTCGCCCATACTAGGCATTTCAACCCGGTGTCAAAGTTAGGCAAATTTCTTCCAAAAGAAGTTCGACAAAAGCGTTTCAAGTCTGATTAAAAAGTGTTGCCGATGGAGGCAAATTGAACGCTCGACATTAGAATTAAATTGCCTTCAGAATGGAATGTCATCGTAAATCTGCCTTGATTTTTTTTTGCGATATTTCGGAGTTGCCGGCTTATTTACAAAATGGATTTTCTTCTCCAATATGCATATTTGGCACACGCTATCTCGCAGTTCATGAAGGGAATCAGATTTTTCAAATTATACCTCCACACTTAACTTGTCACCGAGTTCACTTTTCCATTTTTATGCCAAAGTAAAAAATTGAATATTTGCGATGTAATTAGATTGCGTACTTGGAAACTTCCATCAGACCCATAAAATTCGGTGCAATTTACCAGAGCTTCTTGCCTCCAAGAAATACATATTGTCGGGCTTTCTCCTCACATTTTCAATCAAACGCCTGGATAAACACCCATTTATTAAGCTGAGATGGTGAATTAATTAGGCCTTGTTCAAAGCACACATTGCAACATTATGATGCAAATTTGTCGTAATTTTGAACATTAAGTGCCAGTAGCGTGGCTATGATAGGTTACCATAAATTCTGATTGCTTTTTCGGGATGGAAAAAATAAAGTTACAGCTGTTGACACTACTAGTTTCATAGTATTAAATATTCCTTCACAACTCACTAAATAAACTATTTTGGAAATGTAACGTGCAAATGACATAAAATATGCGTTTATATATGTTTTTGCAAGCTTACCAAACCGCCATTTGTTTCCAAATATCAAAAAAGTCACTAAAAAGATATTGACAGTTATGTTTTCATTAATGCGTACAAAAATATTCCTAAGTGATGTGTTATTGACAATGCAGCATGTTTAACTACATAGTTTTAAATAGAATTTCTCAATACGTGATGCAGGCTTTAATTGCCTATCTTAGTTTACCTAAATCACTTCAAATATGGCTCGAAATTAAATTAGAAATAAACCCCAAAGTCAACGCCGTCAAATTGTACGAATCGTAATTTTGGTAAAATTGAAATATGCAACGCTGTATTAAAGTATTCAAAAACTATGTCATCATCAGCAAATTATTATAAGAAGATACAATCATCAGTCATTAAGTCATCAATGTCATTCTTCAAAAAAAGTTGCATGTTTGGCAGAAATGTAAATTGTTTTGAAAAAATGTATTTATTGTAAAAGCTGAAACTTGCTGTTCAGAATGCAACAGAGCAACTTCTGCAGTGGCTATTTATCTCGGACAGCCAGACCGATAAATCTGGCATTATACCATGCCGTGGCACGCACTTGATTTGATAAAGCTGTTTGACATCAACAATATGTATTCTTACTTTTTCTTGTGCTTTATCCCCAGCCATTTATAATTCCAAAAATCTATTATCAAAGTTATCACCTACTGTAAGTTCATGGCAACCAACACGATCTTCGATTTACAGCCCGTGCAAGAGTTACTGCAACAGTTGCCAGAAAAGCAATCTAAACTAGTGTTTCTCAACCTTTTAACCCCTGCGGGCCGGTGAAAACAGTAAAAATATTTCATAGACCACTAAGGTAGAAATACAAATCATCATCAGGATACCTCATAAATTTCATATTCGACTTTCCTGACTTTTCCAGGTTTTTAAACAAATTTCTCTGAGCAAGACAAGTCAAAAATTGACATACATCCAAAGTATGTATTCTCGATTTTGTAAAATCGACACTGTAAAATCTTCAATATTTAAAAAAAACTACTAATGATAATTTTGACCAAACTAATAAGCATGAAAATTTTTTGAAAATTTTTAAATTCATCTTCGTAAAATGTTGAAAGATTGGAAATCATGAAAATCTGTCATCGGAAACTGTTGAAAATTTTGAAATGTTGTTATCATAAACTGTTGAAAATTTTACAAATTTCTACTGGGGAAATTTTAGAAAGTTTGCAAAGGCCTGAGCAAACCAGGTAGAAAAAGTAATTGTGGATTGTGACAACATTAATACGCTGAATTTCCCTTACTTTTTAAAATTAGATCATCGTTTCCTGATTTTTCAAAGTTTGGGGCACCCCGATTAGTTACATGAATATCGTTTTATGGTTTTAGATCAAAATCTTATAATATTAAATGAAAACTATAGTTAAACTATAGTTTCGTAAGTCGATCGAGCATTTTTGCGGACCGGCTGGAAATCTCTGCGGACCAGCAGTTGAGAAACAGTAGTCCAAGCAGACCAAACATCTCAAAATGAATTTCAGAATACTCTGCTGTTTTAATTATGTTCTCTCTTTCCAGGTTAAGAGTCTTGCGCCTCTTGCAGAACTGTATACGTATTGCCTAATTCCGCATCTAGAGCATCTCATTGTGAAATCCAAATTCGAACAGAAATTATTATCAGGGCTGGATCTTATAATTCCAATCACAGCGGATTTGTCCGATTTCTTCTTCGAGGACTGCAAAGTGACTTCCTATTTCCTCCTACTGCAGATGCTTACGTCTAATGTGCATCATGAAATCCTCCTCGTTTCGTGCCGAATTGAATTTAACAGGAATTGGACTGCCGCAACGCTTTCCCACTGACAACTTCGGCTGTTCCGCATACCAAGTACCAGTTTCTTGGATTTAGCCATATTGGATTGAGAGCATTTGGAAGCCTTCGAGGTTTCAAAGATAAACCACCGCTTGTACATTTGCTACGAGAACTACACACACTTAGCATTCGAGAGGATCTATGGCAAACAAAGTGGATAACTCGCTGGAGATGTCGAGATTCCTTACAACGTCTACTTCTACTTAACATAGAAGGCAAAATGTCTGGAGAGTATTCTTCTGGTGGGTATTAAAACTGAAGACATTTGGCGAGAGGATGCATTTCCGATAATCCGAGTGAAAATGCTACGCATACAAATTCAAATGCACATCTTGAACATTAATTTCATAACAGTTTTTAGATGATATGCTTATTCGTCCTAAACTTTCTTAGATTCTATAAAGCAGTCTTATAGAGTATTAGACTCTTAGTCTTTTAGAGTACAGCAAATTAACCAGATCTATTAAAAATATCAAGGCTGGCTGTTCAATTTCTTATTTTATAAAAAACAAGCCTTTTTGCCCGGGCCGGGCTGTACAGACACAATTCAAATTAATTTCGGAAGTTGCCCATGGTCCTTTAATTAAGCATTATTGTAAACTGATTACATGTATATCATAATGTAAACCATAATGCTGAAAAGCCCGGCATTGCCCTGGGCCGTTACTAAAATTCTGTTGACGTCATCCAGTACACTTCTTACGATGACATTCTTGTTAAAGATTAATCGGACGTTTTATTAAAGATTAATCGGACATAATCAGTTAATCGGATTAATCGACCCCTGCCACAAATATACAAACACAGACACATATTTTCTTTATATTTATAGACATTACTTTTAGCCATCAAAATTATATTTGTAAAGTTGCCTGTTTAGAGGTACTTCACCCCGAAAGTCATCTGCAATACAAATACGCGCGAATCACACGATGTAAATTGAATCTTCCATTGTATTATAAAATAAGAAAGTCACAAGCTATACCGAAGAATTGATCGACGTAATCCTAATCTGCATTTCTTCTTTTTAACAGCGCGAGAAAGCACGAGTTCTACAAAACGAAGTTATGTGATTTGCAAATTTCAACATTTCGAGTGAACACCGCTCTTCACAAAAGGTCTCGCGATTTAATATGCCGAACAAGTTCTCGAATAAGCGCAATCTTTCACGAAAATGTACATCCTATAAATTTGAATGAATTCTACGAACTTCAACTCCACCACATTCATTTTACGAACAGCGTCGGCCTATTCCTAAAGTATGCACATAGAATAAAACGATAGTAAATAAGGGTATATCAATAATAAAGTATTAGCTTTTGAACTACACTGGGTGCATCGTTCTCTCGATACGCCTTCTCCGAAGTACTGTATTTGTTATCTTTGAAAGTCTATCCTTGTAATACGCAAAAAATGGCAGAATATTTATAACGGGGTATATAAAAAAAGAGAAAATGCTGATAAATCGATTTTGAACTTCAAATGTTCATATACACAGGCTATAGTTTTTATCGCACTGTGTCGCGGATTGATACCGAGGAGAAGAACACTTATAACCGTTCTTATCACGTCATCCCTGCGCCCATTTAAGCCTAAAGCAACTATCCTGAAAAATATGGAAGTATGCTTTTTTTCAGCCAACTTTTCTTTTAAATCGAATGCCAACGTTTTATTGCCGTCGTAAAGTGTCTATACGGTGCGATTGCACTACAACATTTGAAATCTGTTTCGTTAATACTCTTTACAATCTATGAGACATACTAGTTCATAACTCGTTAACCCACGGCGCAATAGTGCTTAAAGATGAACTGCGAAATTGCATTTTCAGTTTAATGTAAAAGAAGGTTTCAGAAACAAAAGTAGTGTATTATGTATACTGAGAATAGCATTGTCACGTGAATGTTTCTGACAACAATTGCTTCGCATTGTTGTTGTATATTAGAGTTAGTTTAGCAGTTTAGCAGAATTCCTGATTTTGATATTAGTCCGTATTTGATAATAGCTTACTATACGAAATCCCGCTGGAAAGCGGGTTATGCACAAAGATCTCACGATCTTTACAGAAAGCTGTTAATCAGATTAACGTATTCCTTTCATGCCGCACATATCTCATAGCAACATTTATAGTAGTTAAGATTTTGACAGGACAGAATCCCCGAGGACTGGAAAGAAAAGCTCACAAATTATAAAGGATGAAATCAATGCTATGACGAATCTTTATCCATCTAGAGCTCAGGAACCAGGAGCTTAAAAAGATTTCTGTTCTGGCTTTTCAACTCTCGCGAATCTCAAACAGTCTTCCTTTCCGCATTATTTTCCAGACATGTATATATATATATATTACGCTGAGTATCAACTGGAGGAACTTTTTGAGGAACATAGAGGAACTTTTTGTTGCTAATTGCTGACAATTGTTTAGATAGACTGATTTCTTTAACTGTTACTTAAATGTTTACATAAGTTTGTTTCCAGCAAAGATTGGCAGCACATTAAGCAACCTCCATAATAGAGTAAACATGCATAGAACAACTTTCTGTTGCAAGTGTGTTGTCAGTTGTTTAAGCAAACATAAACAAATGTAAACTATTTAAGCAACAATTTAAATAATTAATGCATGTAAGCAAATAGAAACAATTAGATTCCTGTGTTTCCTCCAGCGTGGACGCAGCTTTAGTAACAGAAATATTATCCACGTTTCCTCCATTGTTGACGTAACTTTAGTAACAAAATGTTCCCCCATGTTTCCACCAGTGTTTTTACGCAGCTTTAGCAGCAAAACGTTTCCCATGTTTCCTACAGCGTTTTCGTAGCTTTATCAACAAAACGTTTCTCCGTGCAGTGTGTTTCCTCCAGTGTGGACCACGATTTAGCAACGAAAAGTTCTCCATGTTTCCTCCACGTGGCCTAGGATTAGTAACAAATAGTTTCGCCATGTTCAATTCAATTCAACTCCGTACCCTAAAGTCAGCAAACGAATGCTATATGGTAGGTGGTCCAGCCCATTTTCGGGAGAATGCTCCTACATCAGTTGGGATCAACTTTATGCGCCATCATGGTGGCCACCAGTGTGGACGTAGCTTTAACAACAACAAATTTCACTATGTTTCCTCCAGTGTGGACGCAGCCTTAGCAAAAAAAATGCGCCTCCATGTTTTCTCCAGTGTGGACATAGCCTTAACAACAAAAAGTTCCTCCATGTTCCCACCAGCGTCCACGTAGCTATAGCAACAAAATATTAGCATTGCATCAATCCAGACGTAACATTGCAGCAAAACGTTCCTCAATGTTTCCTCCAGTGTGGACGCAGATTCAGCAACAAAACGTTCCTCCAACTTTCTTCCATTGTGAAGTTAGCTTAGAATCTTAGTAAGGTAGACGTGCGACTACATGCAGGATCAGCCTATAAAAAGTCTCGAAAACTAAGCCAGTAGTCTCGCAGTATAGAAACAACACATTCAATTCAATGATTTCCCTCTTTCTTTTCACAAGATGCAAATATAAGATCAGATACGTTCCAAAGAGAGCGATGAAAAGTGATGATTTCAAATTCTCGCTTGCCCTTGCCTCTGATTTATGCGCGCTATCTCATTTTTTCTGTAGAATCAACTGAAAACCCATCTTCTGGGATTGTTTTTGCTGCTAATGGGCGTGCAACACGTTTCTAAAATGCACGGCTGTTATACATTACGAAGCGCGTGAATCTTTTATGAATAATTCAACGAAAACGAGCGAGAGTCAAAATAACTTTCCTCCATATCATGCAGGATATCTAAAACAATTACGAGCAGCAACATAGCTCGTTTTAGTATTTTACAAATTTAATTATCTCGCCACGGCATGCCATAATTCACATCCAGTCCCATGCATGTTCATACGCTCGCCTTGTTTATTCCAATAAATTTAATCTTCCGTGCCGTAATTAACAATTTGTTGCCATCTCTTGCAGAGATTATTGCCACTTTGTTCAACTCAATGCCGTTTCAGTTGGGGTCCCGGTGATTCCGGGGCTTCCTACACGGTCCTAACCAGAATATTAATCCCACGCAGCTGCGGGGCTTTGCTCAGCCAAACTATAAATAATATTCATTACGTTCTGCGAATTAACCAAATATATTAACATTTGCAATTCTGCATTCCTCCATTGCTGCGTTCGTTATGGTTCCGGTCATCTGCTACAGGCAGCCATAAAATCATTCAACGGCTCAAAAGAGATGATGCGAATTAATTGACCATGCAGATTTTTCGCTGTGCGAATTGTAAACGTGCACATCGGTGCATATGCGACTATTTTTTCGGACAGTGAACAGGTGTCAGTGATACGTTTTATTACAGACACAAGGTGATACGCTATTGAATATGATACGAGAAAACGTGCTTAAGTCATAAATGCACTACAGGTACTTGGGTACCAATAACACAGTTTAAAGGTAAACCTGAATGCTCACTGCGCCGTTTTCTAGGCGTCACTTTTACACTTGTGATGCCATCTGTTGGGAACGAAGTATCGTCCATATCTTCACCAAAGGATTGAGCGTGTTGAACGTGTCTTTCTTAGTGATTAACCACGTTTAAATGTTTGACAGACATTAATGTATGTGAACATCATGCGAGTCATTTGACATTTTTTTTAAAAATAAAATGGTTGTTTGGTTTGGATTAGCTGTTTTAGGGCGCAAATAAAGTGGCTGTTATTTATAGGAAAATTGTGTCACTTTGCTGTAAGTGTGCATTGCATTTTAGGAGCACGTTTTTCACAAGAAAAATAGCTGTTTTTTTTTTTTTTTTAATATATACACTGAAAGAAGAAAAAGATGAAAGATTACCATAATGGACTCTCTGGAGTAATTACTAAGCAAACAAAAATCTTTACAATTTTCAGTTTATTTAGCAAAATTTCCATTGTTAATGATCGATCCAGATTGCACGGATACTTGGAACATACAAATAGATAGACAGACAGACAACCAAATGAACGAAACCGGCATTAGTCATTAATCTTAAAATTAATTTGTTCCATTCTTCAAGTGCTTGGAGAATCAGAACAAGGTTGAGGAGCAACAAAGTCTCGTCATTTTATTGATCATTAATCTCAGTTCGGGGCAGAAACCAAGTATCAGGTCAAAATTGTAAGTGCATACAGACTAATCGGTGATTGTACTTATAAAATATATAACCTAACCTCCATTAGTTGAATTGCGTCGTTTAATTTCTTTCATTTGTTAGAAATTAAAACGTCCGTGGTTACAGAAAACCAACGATCAAATTCGATATTGGTGATCGACGAGGTTCCCAAAATGTGTTGAAGGCCATGCAGGGACAGGTAATTGAGGCACCAACAGGCTAAATGCAGGCAGTCACGCTAAAAGATATGGATTTATCACGGTGATATTTCTTAACATCACGGGGACCATGCATGATGCATGACAGCGTTAGAATTGAGCGTTGAAAATGAACAATATGGTAAACTAGACCAAAGTGCGTTCTCAGTTCACCGAGCACACACGCAGCCAGCGATGGCCAAGTTGATACAATCGTCAAGAATTGCCTCTGCTGCATGCAAATTATCTGCATGTTAATACACCGAGACGCAACGTTCGTACTCACAAACTGCCCCCGAGATACAGCGCGAGCAAAGATAATTAGGGCTGCCATAAAAAATGAATGCAGGTTGCAGGTACAGACACGATGGAAATGCCACGCATTTCGTGCACTTTCCTTGCAGCTAGGGCAAACCGAAATGCCACGCAATAACTAAGACTGCATAATTAAGCTCGTTTCGCCCTATCTATCATTTAAACTAGCAATTAAATATGCATATGCTTTCCTTCTAAACGTAACGAAAAATCCATCGTTACTGCGCAGACTCGTGTTTTCTGGTTTTATAATCACGCTTCAATGCCCTTGTGGTTTTGTCCCGTAGGAATAGGTGGAAGCCCATGGGCTGAACAAAGAAGCTTTATTCGTTATATTTCCGTGAATAACAATTATGAAATCTAATGTTGTATCATTCTTACAGGGTTGCCTACTGGCAACATGACATACGTCATTCGTCTCAGCTCAATGTTGATTTAGTACAAATCATACAGTTTAAAATATAGTGTAACAAAAGATCTTATATGCAGTAGTTTTTAAATGACATTTGGTTTACATTTTTAGATTCGTGAACAAATCTTATCAGATACTGATTATCATATGACTTTGGCATCACGAGGGGTATTCATTAAAATTCATGCTTACGAATTGTAAGCATGTGCAATTTTGGAAACGTATATTTTAATGTTGAAATATGTGAAGAAATGATCGAAGAATTTTTCCAAAAAATGTCATCAAAATCCATAGAGACTTATTTTTTAAAATGATTGCGGACTTAAAGAACACCCCTCGTAGTAATCGTAAATGCGATATTTGGGACAGAGATACTAATTTTTGATAAGTGCAAATGAATTTAGATTTGAAAATGGCTAATGGCGTTTGATTTTAAAAACCTATACTTGCAATATAAGCTTAAATGATACAAATACTGAAACCACATGACACTAAAGGGACTTTTCATTGCGAAATTAAAAATGCATACATATAAAAAGATGGTACCCTTTCAATATTTAGATTCCGTGCAACATGTAACACGAAGTAATAAAACGATACTGTAAAATACAATATTCAAGACACATTGTCTATCTGAAGACCATCGCAGTCCTATCACGTTTTTCAATGCATATACAAGTACTGCATAGCGTATTCTGAGAGATATCTCATATATTTTCAATTTTGCATATAATCATTGTGTTACATCGGTGTGCGTATGTCTGCCAATGCATGTAAAACCCTATTTCATTCATTGCAAAGTTCCACCGCAAAGCCATCGATGCATATTACCAAAGTGTACTTGTGACGACTACTGATATTCCTTACATTTATACATTTCAACCATTTTTTTGCATAGAAAAAGGCATTTCACATTGTGTTTGTCGCACAAGGGCGTGAATTTACAAACAGCTTTACTATTAATAAATGAAAAGTGTAATATTGAAGAAACTACGATTTTCACCTATCGTATTGCATTTATTATATAACGGCTCACGATATCCAATTTAAAGTATTGATATTCATGTTGAAAAAATCGTTTCCAAAAACGTGTCTCAGATTTTCTGTTATGTAATCTTGGACATGGAGGATAATTAATTTAAAATCCGAAGGCATTTGTTAACTTTTATAAAAATAATCAAGCTTCAGAGCTAAAGGAAACATGAAATGTACATGTAACTCATGTAAATGGGTACAGTCGTACGTGAGTCAGAATAACAGCAAAAGTGATATTTGCAGCGGGTTGCAAGGGTTACTCAGTTCAGATGCAAATCTAGCATTATCAAAAAAGGGTCTTCGTATTAGCAATGTTTGTTTGCTAATACGTAATCAATGGTTTAATGAATATATACACTAAAGTAGATTTTTTTTTCGATATCATACATGTACAGTAGTGGTACTCAGGATATGACGTAGCTGCACTTAGATGAAAACGTAAATTTACATGTAGATTAAGTTTCTTTGATGATTTATTGTGAATTGCATCGGCCATTTGTTCGATTTGTAATCGAAGTAATATTTGTCTGATTTGTAATCGAACGCACGATACATGTTAATTCCGAGCATTAAAATTCTTAGTGCGCATGCGCCGCAATGCAGACAGAACAATCTACATTTACATTTACATCTACTGTACTTGCAGCTTCATCATCTAATATATCGGTTAAGTCCCGTGATAAATATGCATGTACATGGGTAATCGATTACAACAAAAACGAATAACAATGGAAAAAATATACAACTGAATAATTAAGGAAACAGAGTTTTGTCTACGACTATTTCCACATTGTTTAGTAGACTGAAACATTTATTTTCCTAAATGAATGTACAGCTGAAAGCCGCAAAGAAAAAAAACCGATAATATTCACGAAAATGCACATTAATTTAATTTTACGAGACCTTTCAGACTTTTCATTATATGCAAATACGAGTTGCTCATACCTGCATGATTAATTGACGAACTTGAATAAACAAAACAGCGCATGCAGCGACTTAATATATTGGTCTTTAGGGGGATTTTCCCTAATGTTCAAATGCAACGTACAAACAGATTTTATGCGCATCGCGTGTTAAATGGTCCGCATCTAAATAACACGAGAGACCATTTTGGAAGATTACAATACAGACATTTGCGCAAAAAATCAAAGCAAATCGTTGGTGTATTTCAGATTCTTAAAGCATGCTCGTGCTATGAGAATATGCCATTACGGATTATTATATTATTTTTGAAAAAGCATACATATATCCTACATTCCTGAAATAACCAGATCTACTTCAATGTATACTAATAGAAGCAAACTAATGCTAAAATTCAGAAAAACTATGAAGTTTCGATCAGGGACCGTTTTAAACTGATAAATTAAAAAAAAATCAGATATAACTTTCAATCTCTTATATTTAACATTCATTAATTTTCTTAATTTTTTTTCTGATTTAACGAATGTAGTTTGTTGGCGAAATTTACAGTAGGATTACGAATACATATATCTATGAATACAGCTCCAATGTGACGCCTAAACCAATTACATGAAACTTAGCAGTGCTAAGCACTTATTTATGCATTATATATTCAAACAACTTTGATGAGAGTCATTCATGATTAAGTAAACATCAGAAAACTCTATATCAAGCAAAGTCAATATAATATCAAAATAAACATGTATGTGTGTGCACATTGGCAATTTGTATTGAAAACAAATGCAATCTCAACCTAATTTCTTGAAATATGCATGCGCTTGATAAGCCAAGAGTGCTAGCATATCAAAGACAGACATAGCTATTCATCAACAAAACTTCACTAATTACTAAAAATATACTTTTACAGGTTTTAAACTTAGATTATCTTTTCTGTAAAATTTTATCCTGTAACCTGACACAAACCGTGATAAGGCTCGGGTGCTGTCCGGTCCTGGCAGCATCCGGACTGAGGCGCACGCATAGGACAAGGTAACTTCTACAACCGAGAAGCAATTAAGGCGAATGAGCACCGAGTCTAACATCTCTAAATTTTCTGAAACATTTGACCCGCCAGTGCACCAATTAACGCATCTATGCCAGCATAGAAAAGTCGATGTCAAGTGCATGAAGCTAGGATGTGCATCGACAACATCATCATAATTTAACAAATGACACCATCATCCGAATTTTAATGACTGACGTAATCATAAGATAATAATGAATGACGTCCGATAAAAAAAGGTTTTAATGCCATGAACAGAATTGTTATGAATGTAGGAATCGAAATTGTAATGGATGACGCCATTCATTAAAAATGATCCATTTTTCGGACATTTTATCGATAGTTTTTGCGGACATTTAAAAATGTTATGAATGAAGTCATCAAGTCATCATAAAAATTGTTATGAGTGACGTCTTCAGAATTTTAATGAATGACGTTATCAGAATTTAAAATAAATGAAGTCATCGATTAAAAATGACCCATTTTTCGGAAATTTAATCGGGCATTTTTAACTGGACATGTAACTAGAATCGGACATTTTTAGGACAATTGAAACTCCAAAACTTCCCGTTAGGTAGGGGAAAGACGTAGTTCTACGTAAAAAAATAAGTACCATTCTGCACAACTGCTAGCTATAGGCCTTCCGTTAACGATTAAAGGACTATACAAAAAACTCAACGTTTGGATACTGCAATGGATCCATTCCTCAGACTAATAAACAGATCATACTTCTCAATAAGAAAATAAAAATGCTTACAACCTACACATTCCTAACTAATGTATTACACAATTATAGGGCATCGCTTGCTTTTTATAAATTAAACAAATTTCAATTTTCAAAGAAGTTGCGTCTCGCATTATTCTTAAGTCGGAAGAAACTTGTAAACCGATGCATCTTTCATTAATCATGAATCAGAACCACTCGAAACAAGATGTTTCTTTCGCAATTTTTGAATGAAAGAAACTCCAAACGAGGTGCGTGTTTCGCAATATCCACGAATCAAAGGAACTCCAAACAAGGTGCGCAGTTCGTTTATCATCAATCCCACAAAAGCGGCGTCAGTCATCGCCTGGTTTTAATTCAGAAGAGAATGAGTGAAAGGCCACATATAATGCATCTCACTGAACAATGGAACATTGGCGAAACAATGCAACACACAAACAGCGTTCATCCTCCGCACGTTATGTTGCTTTTTTGCCAAAAGTTTGATGCAGGATTTCATTATTTAGCACATGTACGCATGCAGATCTCCTTTAAAAAGTCGATATCGCATTGCCGTAAAATTATAGTTTCCTTCATATTTCCGCCATGGTGCAGGATCAAACAATGTGACGCTTTCTATCTGCGTGTGCCATGGCCGCAGACCATGTCCATCAACGCACCCTCGACGCAACACCGTGGCCGCGCGTTCTGGGGGTGCATAATAAAAACCAACAACCGCAAATAGACTCGATTCGTGGGCCAGACTCCTTGATTTACATCCAACGATTTGTCCGATATTACGATGTTCAGTGAGGCGTTCAAATAATTCATCGCAGCAAATCATATTCCCGTCGGTCGAGGGATGATTTTCTAGTCTGATGATGACGTTTTCGATAAGTGCATCATATATACGAGCATAGTCGCATAACTATTTCGTAAAGATCTTTGGTTGAGTCCGTTTTCGGTGAACTGTTTCTGCTTGCATCAACGCACGTTTACCGTCTAAGATGATTTCCTTAGTTGCATTGTTTCATTGCATTAATTCAATTATTGACGCAAAAAACGCTAAACGCTTGTTTTGAATTTTTTTTCTGTTTTTTTAACGGAAGTACAGTTTTAGGCGATCGTTTAGACAAATCGCAAAGGACGTTAAATTGTGTTCGTTTCAATCGTAGTTTGTAATATCAGATGTACTGTATTATGAGTAGTATTGGACTATAAAATTGGTTAGTATAACCATAATTGTTATTGAGTGAGTTTGTCTTAATGGGAATTCCATGTACGACCGTTCATAATTGTTGCTATAATTGGAACCCAAAGTAAGGATGCTGTAGCTTACCGTAAATGTTATAGAATCTAGCGCAAATTTTGTTCGATAATGAATTAATTAGCTAATGAATTACTTTATATGATTTAATATCACGTACAAAGATCGATTTAATGCGGGTTTTTTGTTATTTCTAACACGCATGAGAAAAAAGTCAATTTCTTAATTCTAAGATCCTTGGGAACCCTCTACCTTAACGTTAATTACAACTAGCAATAATCCCCAAATAAGTAACGACGAATTGCCCAAAGGATGATTTTTATGAATATCTAATCTGAAAAATCATTATTAGTTTATCACATAGTTTACAAACGGTACTTTTTAATGAAACGATTTGAATCCTGTTCCAAAAAAATCTTTCAGTTTGTCCTTAAAAGCAGCACGGAAAGTTCCGTTCCCATTAAACGAAACGCCATATTTTCTTAAGTACGTTACAAATTACAGTGTTATTAGTACAACGTGAGGTAACTATAGAGCTCATAAAATCCGAAGATTTCTTCGTAAAGCATTAATTTTTAACAACTTTGAGGAAAAGCAACTTAACTCGAAACAGCGCATAAAGAATTTGCAATCTCTAAGTAAGGACATGCTTTCTCATTCTACAAAAAAATGCATCTTTTCAGAACGCTGCATGCTGTAATAATAACCGCACTTTGTCTACCGTTCAATTTCAGTCTTTATTCTAGTCGCCCTATGAAAGCCGCATTTTTGGGCAAGTCTGCATTGAATGATGAATGACAGACAAAATTACATAATGGCACGACGACAAATTATAATTTATTATTTTTTAAGCGTGCATATGAAGCAAAATCCACGGATTTCGATTCCGATGATCGTGATTACTTGGGGGCACATTACAGCTCTTAAGCTCCGGCATTGAACGCCAACGGCTTGCCTGTCAAATATGAAAAACCAAAGTTTGATGGAAATTATTGAAAAGCACTCATCTTTCAGCTGAATAATGCCCCGATTTTGTATACAGTTTCAGGATCAAATTTCGGGTCCTAGGCAAGCGTTTTCGAGGAAAATAGCATGGAAACACGATGCTAAACATTTCGGAGTATGAGAACATAATGCCCCCTTCGTCCGCTCGAATTTCTTTAAATCTGCGTTATTTATGCATTATATATGCATCATTAAACCGCGTGTAATGTTACGCATCTCTACCCAGCCTGCGAAAAATGAGTAACACGAGGAGATGCTGAAGTTTTGTATGCAAATATTTAGCAGATCTGCAGAAACAACTGCTATCGAAATGTTTTTCTTTTATAAATACATAAATTAGTTCTTCCTCAGGGTGTTTCACTTCATTTTGCGCGTAAAAAATACACCGGAGCATAGCTGTGCTATCCTGCAATTTTTTTTAAGGTCTGGAACCTGCGTTGTAAATTCTGAAGTTATTCATTAAAATTCTGATGAGAACGACATTATCAGAATTTTAATAAATTTGGTCATATCATCAGAACTGTAATGATTAATGTCATAATCAGAATTTGAATAAATTTTGGCATCATCAGAATTGTAATGAATGACGCCATAATCAACATTTTTATTGCATGACGGCATCATCAGAATTTTAATGAATGACGTCATAATAAAAAATTAATGAATGGTGTCATAAGCATAATTAAAATGAACGACGATAGCATCTTAATTTTAATGAAAAACATTATCAATACAATTGTAATGAATGGCGTCATCATCAGAATTGTAATGAAGTAGAAATTCAATGACATTAGGACATTTTGTGAGACATTCGAAAATTCCAAACCTATCCTTTCAACCAGACTCGGGAAAAAGACGTAATTCTACGACAAAAACTATTTCCAAAAATATAAGCTTTTTTATTTGCAACAATATTAGGAAAATATTGTTCAATAACAGAATAGATCCGACTCAATAGTGTTAGGAATCCTGTTTTCGAGATAGTTTCAACTCCTGCGTTATTTATTTGGTTGAAATTGCTTTGAATACTTAATTGGCGCTTGCTTCTTTGATCGCAGCGTGAAAACGTTTTATTGCCTGCATATGCCTGGATTTCCTAAATTCCCCGAACAGTAATTTCCAGAAATGGTTCAGGAAGTTCTATATTCGCGCTAACAAGGAGGAAATGCCTCCTATTTTAGCTTCGGCGGGAAGCATTTCTCGACCCAATTGTTATCAGTGATTGCTCGACAACAGGATGACTGTTCGCTATACGAGAAGGATTTGAATGACCTAAAAAGGGGGAAATTTCTGCAACACTCAAAACAGACTGCGAAATACATAAACTGGGTTCCCGCAGAATTTGCATTTTCAACTTTCATGACTTTTCCCTGACTTTTTCAGTGCGTGAATAACACAATTGGTATATGCCAATGTCATATATATCCAACGATTTTGCAAAATCGACATTGGACAATATTTTGCAACATTTTTTAATTACAATTCTGCAAATTTGTACTCTAAAAACGTGTAAAATTTGGCAAATTTTTACTTGGAAAACGTGCAGAATTCTGCAAATTTGTTCTCAGAAACTGCTGCAAATCTTGCAAATTTATACTGAGAAAATTGAAAAAAGTTTGGAAATGTAATCATGACTACGTAGAATTTCTCTGCCATTTTTCAAATAAGTTATTCTTCCCCTACTTTTATTTGACATTTCCAGACATTTTCAAGTTCCCTGACTCTTACAGGTGTTCTAGGTCTGAGGGTACCCTGATCAAGGTGAAAGCTCGTGTAAACACGTAGATGTAAATGTCGTGTAAAGCTTCGAAAGATGTGTAAAATTATTTTGCTGTTTTAATTATACGAATAAGCATATATGTTTTCTTCGTTTATTTTTACCAGAATTTATCGAAGTGAAACATTTTCGATAACATTTTTGCTCATATTAAACAGATTGACCAGAACCGTCTTCCCTTCCCATCCCATCCTTCTTGTCAAGGTTGAAAATATGGGAAATATGATTGGGATGTTGGGTCCATCAAGACTTAATTTGCATACTGACCCCCCTGCTAGATGGTACTATGCATACGGACTGTAGGGTAAAGAATAGAATAGAATCAATAAAACCGGAAACAGATTTTCAATTTTAGACCCAAAAGATTCGAAGCTGCATCAATTTTTAAGGTAGCAATTTGCCAATTGGCCCAGAATGGGCCAGACCACGATGTGACGAGGATAGCTCTCAGAAAATTCGTTCTCCTCGAAACTTGCCGAATTAGATCTCCATTTACGGAATATCAAAGAAGGTTCCTTTCGTTTGATCCGCGCTTTTTCCTCTAATTCTAAACGAAACTCACAATTACACAGATAGAAATCGACGGCCTATGAGCAATTAGAGACCACCACGGCATTAATAAATAAATGTGCTTGCCAACAAATCCTCTTACTGAAAAGCGTTGCTCTTTCGGAATTGGTTTAGAAGTTCGGGGGCTTTTTAGGGGCTCTACCCGCTCGTCTCCGTCTATTCCCACGAGTACGGTTATGCATACAAATAAGCCATTGATTGCGCGCTTCACCTTTTTAAAAGAGGTTAGTTAAGTTGCATTTGCATAGAACTTTTATATCTACACTGCATAGAATCCGACTATAAGCGCTTAAATTCAATATACGAAACATAGTCGTCCTCGTAGCTATCCGTTTCTTTTTATTTTTCTGCTTCGAAATTAAGCCAGTCAAAGAGGACTTTTTTCGTACAAGAAATGAATTATTAAGGAAATGCAGGTTGAGGGAAGATGCGAAAGCATCCGCAGAAATAGATTTAATTGACGCTACCGCAAATTAAAATTTCAGAAATCTTAATTTAAGTGCGCAATTAGTACGCGATAATTCTAGCTGAGCGTTTAAAAGATTTTCAATGAAAAGAGTAATAAAAAGCACTTGTATGTCTGTTCATGCAAACATAAAGCAACGTCGTCCACACTGGAGGAACTTTAATGGACCTTATGCAGATTTCGTCAGCATGCATATACATGTATCACGTGACATTTTTTTATTCCATTGGCGAAAATTACCCGGAGACGGTGCCGAGGCATGTTCTTTTAGTTGTTAATTCGATAAAAACATCACGTAATGCCTATAACCCCATGCATAGCTCTGCGTAAGGTCCATTGTTGCCAATTGTTTACGAAAACATGAACATCTGTAAACAATTTTGGTAAAAATGTATGTAAGGAATTTATGAATTTTAAACCCAACACACGACCAAGAGACACAAGTCAAATTTATGTGCAACGTTTCGACGCCATGCGTCTTTATT
>JAQGAO010000956.1:0-27860 GCA_034697705.1 Ommatoiulus sabulosus | reverse complement strand
TCTGTGAAGCGACTTTCATGTAATGTATGCATCACCAGTGTGCTGCAGCGCAGCTAGCAATTGGTGTTTGCCCCTGTAGCAACTTCAAATAATTGCCAATGAAGACGAAAACAGTTGAATACATACATACAAACAAACCACACACTTACGTTTTGTAATTTGACATTTTGTCCTAGGTATTACATTTCAAAAATTATAGATTCGATTTTGTTCAAAAAATGGTCTTAGGTAACATTTAATACCATCAATGAATAGAGCACCCATGACTTCCTATTAAAGTGCACACACAGAATTGTCATACCTTTAATAGTGTAAATGTTATTTGAGGGGATAAAGACTCTGTGTTCACCCGGTATATATTTATCATCTGTTCCGCTCATATTCGTGTACATGTATAATTCAGTTCTGAAACTGGCCAATAGCATATCGGTATACACTGTGACACGATTGCGCACAGCACTGATTTAATTCAAGTATCGTAAAGATAGCCAATTTTAATTCATGAATTTAATATAAAGAACACCATGTACGTTTTGCTCAAGTTTGCTCAAGATTTTGTCCTATACTTCGCAAATGCTAACGACAAGTAAATCATTGGCTAACGAGTTACTAATGTTAAGCTCAGTTACCGTCCCGTTTTTTTTCTTCGAAGAAGTTTTTATGATATTGTTACTAATATATAACATTGAAATTAAATGCACGAGGTTATCATTATCAAGCCATGAGCGCGATTCACGAAACAGTTCTGAATTAAAATAATCGCAATATATTTTGTGATTTGTCTCTTCCTGTTCTTTCTTATAAAAATTCAAAAAAGATCCACGCTCTGCTTTTTTCCAAGTCTTTTTGAATTTCCATTTTCAAAACTGCTCAAAATGCCGAAACGTTTGGCATCCGCTTACGCAACTTGCGCTGGATTCGCTAATTTGAAAGAATCACTCTGCCTCTCCCAAGAACAAAATCCATTGGACCAACTGATTTCCAATGCAATCTTGGTTTTCAACGCAATCCAGACGAAATTGCATTTGACAAGAGAATGTTCGAGTTGAACTGCCGGTAGAATTTTAAGCAACAGTTTGAGGGCAGCAATTGAAATACAATTCCCACGAGAGTGAGTGCCGAAATCGGGATCTTGGAAAATATTTCCGAAAGGCAATTCAGACTCAATTTACCGTCACGTATCATTTCGACAGTAGAGAAGCAATATATCCCAGTGTAGAACTAGCTGCGTACTTGGGAGCAGTCATACATTCAAGAGGTAACTGTCTCAGTGTGAGTGTTAATGTCTAGACAAATCTTATCCTAGAGTATCACACTGCAGAAAGACAAATTTATCTGCTCGACATCAGGTTTTTAAAATGTTCTATCTTTTCAGCCAGTTCAAGAAAAACGTGAACTTTTGTTAACCAATATAGTCAGCAATTATCGCATTCTATACTTCCATCTCGAATCAAATGATACTAATGTATAATTATTCCACTCTCATGTTCCAATTTAATGAAAAATAAAGCACAGAGATTCCGAATTAAGTAAAAAATACGTTTCTTAAAAGTACATAGTTACTAGGCTGTGTCCTTGGGGCGATGAAATCTGAATCTATGCAATAACAGTTGACCGATTCGATGCTTTTTCAATGTCTATTGAGTACACAGCGCCACCCGAACAGAAATACAAATAAAGCCACTCTCATCTCGTAACGTGGCTAGGCTCTTCAAAATAAATGTCGCATATTTGTCATAATCGCTGAATTATACCCAAATGATCACAATTTAACGCCTCTCTGAGTACCCTTAATATGAAAATATGAAAAATAATGTGCTAGAGTAGACGTTTTTAGAATAATACTGCGATTGTTTCGATATTCTAATTAAACTAAAATTAGTTTTAGTTTATCATTGCGGAGTGAAGTCCCACGCACATTATTTTCTATTATTTCCCATTAAAATTGTATGCTAAAAATTATGTTTATCTTATTTTTCCATTATTTTGCAATATTTTCCATTATTTTCCATTATTTACTATTATTTTCAATTAAAATAGTATGCTAAAAATTATATTTATCTCCTTTTTCCATTATTTTGCATTAAATTCCATTTTTTTTATTATTTTCAATTAAAATTGTATGCTAAAAATTATATTTATCTCATTTTCCATTATTTTGCAATATTTTTCATAATTTTCTATTATTTTCAATTAAAATTGCATGCTAAGAATTGTTTATCTCATTTTTCGATTATTTTCCATTTTTTTCAATTAAAATTGTATGCTAAAAATTATGTTTATCTCATTTTTGCATTATTTTCCATTATTTCCTATTATTTTCCAATTCAACCAAATCATTTATATTTCAACAGACATATTCTATTCATTAAATTGTATTGAAACATTTAAACATAAAAAAATCAACACATAGTAAAATAGACCAGGATTATTTTAAAAAGAAAACCTGATGGGACATTTATTGGGAATCACCCCTGTTTAAGCAAATGTCTGCTGGATTTCAATCCTTTGAGGGTTGTTCCCGTAAATTTAATACTTCTGGAATCAATTCTCTGTGTTTAGTTTTTGGGGAAAAATGCAAACTTGCAATGAAATGGTCTGACGTGATGAATAATCTATTAAGTAAATCTATATGTGTGTCAATTTTTGATGTTTTAATAGTAAACAATTCTCTATATTACCTATTAACTTTATTTCTCATCTCATTCAGGAATTGTTCTCGATGACTCCCTAATTTAGCCAATCTTTGCTCTATGTTTTGAGAAAAACGTCTAATTCTTGCCTTTATTTTCTTTAAAACACTATCTGGCAATGCTAAGTTTCTCAGTTCTTGTAATAAGTATGCAATTATTGCGAAATGTCATATTTTTTTGTATTCTCAGCCCATAAGTCAAAAATTGACTGATGAGGAATTTTCAGAGTCATTCTGAAAAATTAATAAAAAAAAATTTTTGACCAGCTAAAATTGCATTTCGTCCCGCTGTGGGTCAGCCGATTCGGTGCACCGAATGAGACAGCCTACTGTAATGAGGTTCATTACCTCAATAGACAAACTGTAGCTCGGGTTCTATATCACAACTTGTTCCCGAGTGCGCTTAAGTTGCGGTGGACTAGTTGCACTTTATATCTACAGTACATGTACGTTGGACTTAATTTGTACAGTACACGTGCTGTACATATAAAGTCCAACTAGTCCACTAGTCATTTTCTGTACATGATTTTGCTGCCTAATCGACAGTTATGCCTACAGGATTCAAAACATTACCTATACTTTATACAAGAAACAATTTCATGCATTAATTAACTTTACGAAGCATGTAATTTCTTTCAAAATGACCCAATTATTTTATTGCCAGCTAAACCCATACCCAACGTGTGCTTTACGATGACATTTTTTTAACTATCCATTTTCGTAATGCACTTTATGCAAATTTCTTCATTATACCGGCATCATATGACTTAATTTTTTCGATTGGCGAAGAATATGAACGCTACGTATGGATAAAGTATACTTTTTATAAAAAAAAATTAATGATCCAATGAAGTCAAAAAAACGATGATCAATTTTTTTAATGATAACTAAATCAGCTCCGCTAGCATTAATTACTGTCAAACGCAGACATACTTCTTTCGTATTCTGGGAAGAAGAGTACAAAAAAGTATACGTTTCATTGTTGGGTCATTAGTGTTTATGAACTTTTCTCTTTCGCTAATGCTTAGCGTGGATTCAACACCAATTCGCTATACAGTTCTAATGCATCTACGCACAAGCTTAACAAGCAAAAACTCTGCCCAGCTGGCATGCTGAAGAAGGGAAATCGGCCCAGAGCTGCACTTCATCGATTATGGATGTAATTGTTCAGCAAAACAAGCAGTGCCTCTTCCATCACACCGCACGCGAGGATGTTTAATTTACGGGTAACCAAAGCCAGTTACCGGTTTCTTACAACGCGGAAGATTCTCCTGCACTTTTCAAACAGTCACCCCAATCAACTGAGCTAGAACAGGAAGTAGAACTTTGCGTCTACAGCCACGTTAGGCAGCGAATCGAGCAGATGTAATGAAAGGGAAAATGGGAAATTTTTGTCCGATGTCAATATGATAAGACCCATATCCTTGCCAATTTCCTTTTCAATGCGTGCTCAAATACAGCAACACCAACTCCTTGAAAAATGCAGCGCAAACGCGAGGGGGACGATCGATCCCAATAAAACGCATTAAGAGGAACTACCGAATGTTACTGGGATGACAACAAACAAGGGGCGAACACAATTCATTTCCACTTTTCAATGTTTGCATCCGACGTAAAATCAGATTCTAACTTTTTTAAAAATGGTTATCAATATTTGGTAAAAATGGATGTCAATAATTGGTAAAAATTCTTGTCCACATTTAGTAAAATTGGTATCCTAAATAATTAGGTAAAAATGGCTATCAACGATCGGTAAACATGGCTGTAAACTAGGTACCAATTCAATCGAAACGTTTGCAATATGGGTAAATGTAGGGGAATCCTTCTTCACCCGGATTTTATCACTGTTTATTTATTTTGGACTGGATTATATTCCAGCTCTTTTCCACTGGTTTCACTATTTTTACATTTGAAGCAGTTCTCATCTACAGCTTAAAATTTCTATATATCGGACAAACTAAATGTGCAAATAATAGTAAATTTTCATTATTTATTAAACCAGTTGTTGAAATCAAACTTTATACCTCAGTTTATTTTCACTGCCCAAAAAATAACATGGAATTAGAGTTACCGTAGACATTTGATCAAACTTCAACTTGATAATAAATGACCGCATTGTAAAATTATTCATCAAAAAGTTAACGTGCTTTAAGATACAAACGAATTGGATTAAAAATATGTATCATTGAATTTGATTTCTTGGACCAAAGATTAATTCTAGTAATGATAACCAAACTTCATAGCATTAGATTTCGCGAGTGAGCACTCACCTCTTTGAAAAGCAGCATCTTAGTAGCCATTTCAATTTGGAAACAATTTCTGCAAATGAAAACTATCCAAAGATGTTAGAAAAAACATGTCTTTCTCAGTACTACATGTATATATGGTCATAGCAACAAACAGGGGTTGTTGCTTCGCATTCATGTTCATTTCCGTCCAATGGACACACCAAACACAGCGCAAACAAATATTCGCCCAAAACTGCATCAACCAAGTTCCTCACAAACAAGATCATCGACCAAAATGACATGAAAAGATCTCAAAGATCCCGCATAGCAGTTCAAGGTCCACGCAATTGGGATCAAATCAAACAACACTGCAGCGCATGTGCAGTAGCCCAAATCTTTGATACAAGCCAGCTCATTGCGTATACACGATGGTCATCAGTAATTTTAAACAGCCAGTGCAACGGCCAATCATGGTTTCCTCTCAAGATGCACTCGCCATTCCCTGTTCCGCGAAGCGAGATCAAGAAGCCGAAAGTTATGAATATTGCATTCGGTGAAAAATGGCGGCGTTTGACGTCTTCGAGGAACTGCAGGATCTAATTAGCCCGTGTTTCCCTATCATTGTCAGAGGATAAAACGTGCTATTGCCTAGCGTATGCCTCGCCAAAGTTTCCAGCAACCGCAGTTGCTAACGCAAAAAGCTTTGCCAAACAGAGCAGAGCTAAGTTCATTTGAATAGGGCCCAAATCGACATTGTTGGCTTGTCAAATTCCTCGGAGGCAAGTTAATTTGCAGGCTAATGTGGACGCCACGTGTCTTTAATTACATTTTGCATTTCTCGCAGGGACCGACAAAGCGCCGAGTTAAAATATCGACGAACCTAGGTCCTAACAAGGGAGCAATCCCACGTGAGACCGAAATTAAGAGGCAGCGCACCTATCAAGACAGTCCTATTCCTTCGCAGTAACTGAAACTGGCATCAGCTTGCCGTTTATGGTTGTACTTTTAATGCTCGTGCATTAACTCCACGGTTACGCTCAGAAATACGAGAGCAGCAGAAAACCGTCCATTTACTTCGAGTAATGTGCGCTCCGAAAAATTATGGCAGTTGTATGTAGGCCAAATGCATTAGGCTCGTTATTAAAAATGCTTTCGGCTATTTTCAGCATTAATGACTTTGTATTTACTTTAAGTATTCTTACGCAAATATACATGTACGTGTAGTTATTCGAGTGCAGTTGAAGCTCTCGTATCGATATGCGGATAAACTCCAGACAATGTCATTCTCTAGATTCGGTAAATGACACTGCAATGATTCGCATTCGACGAGGTACATCGCATAGAATAAACAAGTTAAAAACGAGGAATAACGCTGGCGGAATCTCTTGTTTCTTAAGTGAAATGTTGTTTGGTTTTACATTTCGATTCATTCACATTATATTTTAATGCACGATAACTGTAATAAAAACCGGAATATTTTCGAATGATTTTATTAGTAATTGAAAATAAATTTTTACGAAGACTGGAAACTTTACAGTTTCTATGCAGGTATATCAGTGGTAAAAACATGCCTAAGAATTAATGCTCCGATTGAAAACTACATGTAGTTGACAAAGTCGCAGCGAGTTTCCCTGCTAAGCATCGATGCTATGCGAGATTGCATGCATACGGGAAATCAAAAGTACCATTTTAATCTTGGCGATCGGTAACCATGTCGCAAATGCACCAAGTACATGTATACTGTATTACTTGTATTAAACAACTGTTAATGTTTTTGAATCGCACGAACCAAGAACGTGACGTGCAATGTTACATGCAACATGCTTTCTGTTCTGGAATCCTCACAAGCCACTTCCTATTGAACCGTGAAAGCAAATTTTACCTAGCTGTTACCATATGTAAGATATTCGAGAAACTCAGATATACATTGTATGCCTCACCCTGTATACAATAAAGAAAGCATCAAAGTGTGGTGAATAATTTTATCTCAGAAAGTGTTATTTAAAAAAAAAACCTACATGTATATCAGATGTCAAAAGCGAAATTGGGCGTTGTCAACAACTTGCTGCTAGATCATCAAATGTGCGAGTTTAACTACCATAACATATGAGAACACAATATACAGTAGTTTTAAGAACAGCTGATACGGATCCGTGGGTTTATAAGAAAACAAAGCTAAAAATGGAAAGAATAACAAATGTGGAAATGGCATCATCCAGGGAAATTGCGCCATGGTTTCCAAACGAGGCTTTTTTTAGCCGGCGCAATTAGGAGGAGACCTCAATTTTCTTACCATTTCATGTCCCAGTGGGTTGATTAACGTTTTAATTGCGAAGTGGGAAGAGAAAGCTCACAAAGCAGTTTTCTTGAAGAAAGTCGTGCAAAAAATACCAGCATCGCATCCCTAGTGTCATATACCATTCAATAAAGAACACAAGTATATCACAAAAAACAAGTACTGCTGCTCCTATACGCCCATCTTTCATTTCTTTCAAATAAACGAGTTTCAACGTTGCATTATGTTATAGACGAAATGAAGCTAATACTTAAGATAAAACTCATTAGCAATCTGCGCTGGATCATCTGCACGCACCGCCGTGATTAATTAGAACGTCAGCAAAACTGGACTATCATGATGAATGTAATAGGATCACGTATAGAGTCATGCAAAGTTTACCAACATTTGAAAAGTTGTCTATAGTCTCACAAGATAGCATTACTGATCACGAGAAATAAATTAGAAATTTAAAACTAAACTTTAAAGATAATAATTATTTAAGACGTAACTGCATACATATTATTCCAGAGATTATGAAAAATATCAGTGCACTATGAAATGCAAGATTTGCCAAAACCATCCTTATTATGAGTGGTTATTTTCGCCAGCTGACGATAGTCTTTAAAAACTTATTCCAGCAAAATTAAGCAACCTTAAGTAATGTCGGGCTTCATTAACTCTTCGTAAATCTGCTATTATCTAATTAAAGCAGCTTGAAGATAATTCTACTGGTTGAAGAGCATCACATTTGCACAGAAATAGGCACCTTGGACGGGCTGGTGTAACATTACGCGTACAATACTTCAAATAAATTAACAAGGATATTGCAAAAATATTAGATTCAAACCACTAAAACGAAATTTAGAGGTTCTATCAGGTTAAATACGTGAATATATCCTGCACACTATTTAGTAAAATTAACATGAAGCTAAAATTGTACATGAGGATTAAAATTAAAGTAGAAACCACCCATGAAAATGGTTGTTCTCGTATGTCACCTTTTATACATTCAGATACAACAAATTCGCACCGCTATTCACGATTAGATTGTCTATCGAGTGTTGAAATGAAAAAAGTGTAGTATTTCCTCAAAGGTGGCACTCATTTATCGCTCAATTTCAAGGACTTTCCAACGATTCGGCTCGTTTTAAGTTCCTACCTATTTCTACCCAGAACTGTTGAAACATTTTCCCCAATGCTATGTTTCAATCATGCAGTTTCAGAATGACTCATTCCCTAGATTTCCAACATGTGTCTGTCGAGAAGGGTGCAGTTTGACTCCGTGGAACCATTCCGGATATACCTGCGAGCATCTTTAGCGCTCGCAATGCAACTTCGCTTCAGAGGAGGATATAGTGTAAATTCGTACCCAGACTGAGATTCTAAATAGAATTATCGATAAATATATACGATAAAAATCACCTTTGCCGCTTCCATCCAATTCGATTTACACGGCAGCAAGCACGTGATCGAAAATGATGAAAGGTGGCGCAGAAAAAGGCAGCAAGATCCGCAATGGCAAAATTGGGCCCAAGAATAAGTGAGATATGAAACAGGGTGCAGCCGAGCACAGAAATGAATGCGTAAGAATGATGCAGGAGAGGAACGAGATAATCAATTATCAAGGAACCCCACCAAAACGGCGCTTTGCTTCTATAATGGCCGTGAGTGTGGGGGGCGGTCGATAAATCTTGGGCTTTTTTATGGCGAAACCCACGCTTATAGCAGAGCGATAAGACGCATGAAATGAAGAATGGTCAAGCTATGAATGGGCTCCAGAAGGTCTCGCTGACTTCCTAGGCGATTCCTCACCAGCAGCAATTAAGAGAAAGCTCGACGATCCTACTGGTCAATGGCAATCCTGAATTTGCCCAACTACTTTAAATTCAAAAAGTTAATATTTTCTTAAATATTTTACAGCCTAAACAAATACAGCGTTAAATTCGAGCACGACTAAAGAAAAACGTGTCCTCTGCGTAAGCAAAAAGTGTTTTAAGCACTGCTGATGAATGAAACCTTTTTATTCGTTACGAAAACATTTTTGGAATGTGGTTTAACCTTTCAAAGCTTCATTTGTTCCATTATCAAAGTTTAGGCACTGCATTTGTAGAAACGCAATTTTAAAATGTTAACCAGAAATGTTTTTTTTTCGACTGCAAAACAAAACGCATTTCGTCTTATTTTATTAAATTAATGACAACTTTGAAGAAACATGCGAGCCCAATTTTATGATACATTAAAAGAATTGTGAAATATACGAACAAATGTTTTATCGTTTCATGTTTCATAGAACCAATGTCTAAACAGACCGAAATCACTAATGGGCCAACAACCCCGGAAGGAAAAGCTGTCTACGTGACTGGCTATAAACATGCATCATAGCTGTCTGTAGCGCGGTTACTTCAACAAAAAGCAATATTAAAGACTTCTAGATATGGTGTGATTTGTGTTAGAATCCATTTTTCACCACCATTCAATAACACCGTGAAGGCTCGTATATTTCATTCTTATAGATAGGAATTTCGCATAAAGCATTTAGACCTCTTTCTAAAAAAGCATTAATTTAGAACGCAACATATTGGCAGCATAAAATATTGCAAAGACTATATAATTTTCTTCTTATATGGATGACGTGTAAGAAATTGCTAAATCTATAATTTATCGATTCCGCAAAAAATCGAAAGTGCCATACAGCGGTCTGGAGAACGCGTCTTTACCACGCAACACGGGATAAAGTTAAGCGCGAAATAAGCTCGCGTCTCTTAAAAGTCCCAGTCTGGGCGTATTACAATGAAAATGCTTAGCCCACTCACCCAAAACTTTTGAAGCAGTGTTTTTATTACACACAGTACATGCATGAATATAATAAAATTTATGTAGAAAGTGCTTTTAAATATATATATAGTTTTACTAAATTAAATAATTACGAGTTAATAAAGGTGACAAAGAGCTAAATAATGAAATACAATTGTAAATAATGAAACATTTATAGGATTCATATGTTTTATATGTACGCATCAATTGAAAAAAGATTGGAAAGAGCATGGTATATCACTCTCCTCGTGCATTAACATGCGTACGCTTAAAAACACCTTGAAATATCTGATGCCATGTTTCTGAATAAATAAAAGTGACTGACCTTTAGTAAAAGTAATACGCAAATAAATCCAATAGCATTATCAAAATAACCACTTCCTGACATATTTCAAAAATTTTTTGCAATAATTTGGCGCGCATATACGTACAGTACTATAAAGTCGTCCCAAAGACACAATGAGGTACCCTGTATTACATAAATATACATATATGTTTGACATACCAAACCATTAAGGTAATCATGCCATAGAAAGAACATGTATATACTGTATTAAAAAGACATACCGTGCAGATGCATGTACATACTGTCCACAGTAAACATAATTCTAATTAGTCTAATAAGTGTACATTGTATATTCGAATATTTCCAATCTTTCTTTTTTAAGTAAACCTGATGAAGGATTATTTGAATGCATCTGAGCAGCAACTCCGTTAATAATCCGAAGCAAGTACATGTAACTGACCGTGATTTGAAAGCTTGGATTGGATAAATTGAAACTAAACTTCGACCAATGAGACGATTCCTAACTCCAATGAACTTAGACAGATCTCGTCATCATGCCGGTATCACGAGACTTAATACGTTCTTTTGGCAAATATGGATCGGCAGCACGTTCTCGTAGTCGATCATTCGATGTGGAAGTCCCGTGACACGGGCTCTTAGGTATTCATATATACATAAGATCCATTGCATCGCAATAAGCATTTTGCAACTGAAAGTACCTGATGTAGGCGGCCATCACCATCGTGTCAACACGACCGTTCGGCCAAAGTGGCCAATGCATTTGAGCAGATTACCACGCATGTGGAAAACTGAGTTCCGGTCGAACTGCATTCGCGAATCTATCAATACGCCCGATCGTTCACTTTGCAATTTAAAAGCAACTGTCAAATATGCATTAGTTGGTGTGCGCAAACGTGACTCGCTCTCTTGGCATGATATGCAATCTGACATTTTAAGAGGCCTATAATACGTCCGACTGAGCAAGGGTCGCCCTAATGCGAATATCGACGGCACGCAGGATACGTCACGAGGTCTATAGGGACGCGCTCGGGGAATTAGAATAATGCCAAAAATATGTGAACAAGATTCTTACCTCGATAATGGCTACCGTTGTTCCGTCGAAAATGTCCGCTGTAAATCATCTCGAGGCGCATGCATCCATTAGCCATTGCCTATGCTGCACGTCCATTAGCACGCAACAGATTTGGACTCAGCTGCATCCTTCCTATACAGAGATAAAAGCAGACTCTCCTAAAAGTCCCGACACGATTTCATCCCATCTCGTAAATCCTTAAATTAATTTTTCTTCCGTTTTCCCATAGTTCTTACTAGCCCTGACATTTATGGGGCGAGTTTGGCGTTAATGATTCCCGCTAATTTAAGGCCCGAATTATCTCGGCATGCACGCGCCGCTATGGCCCCACCCTGCATTACGTTTCCGAAACGCGGAGGCCACTCGATCTTCACGATTTACGAGCTTTACAATTTATATATAGATCCTGTACTATCTGCCATTTTTCAACGCCATCCCGAAGTGTTTTGATCGACAAGCCGAGCCTGCCAGCAATCCCAATCCCAAACATACTATTTTTGGTGAAACGTTTTTTAGGTTATGCGTATGGTCTGGCGATAAAATTATGCAGATTTAAATATTTCCGAAAAATCAATAATGGAATGAATAGTTAATGAATGAGTATTGTTATGCGAAGATAAGAAAATAAAGATAGCTCGGAGACAAAGTTCCTTTTGATTTGTTTTTTAGCTATAGACTGTACTGTTTCAAACTCGATGCAAAAATAAAAAGTACATGCAGCAAAAGTCAAAGAAAACAGTTTCAAATTTAAATTTAGTGATAACAGTTAATCTGGAATCACTAAATTTAAGTTCACATAAGTTGCATTTTTGATACAAATATTTCCGCAATGGTTCCGCAATGAAAAAGCACATGGCAAGTTTGAATAGTAAAATTACATCAAACACCATCCATTGCATGCATGTGAACTTGCGGCTCACTGTGCAGGCAAACGGTTGTATTTTCCCGTACATGTAAGCAATCAGTTATGTTACATCAAAATATAAGTAATAAAAGTAAAAATTATATAAATTCTGTACATAGCTTTAACCACTCGTTGAAATGTAGCAATTCCATTGCCTACATTTCGGGAAAAAAACATCCCAGTTTACTATTATTATGCACTTTTCCATTAATGGAAACTACTGTATTTCTCTATACTATTGCATGAACTTTATGAAGTGGCAATGTTTAACAATTAATACGATCTGGTAAGCGGCACATAATCAATAATAATAATCGACCAATTGTTGCTTTTCCAGCTGCTTTTAAAATAACCTCAAATATTAACATTTTCTTCAATAATCGACAAATAAATATACTATAGATTTCGGTAAATACAGGTTACATCATCGAAGAATCGTTATTTAGACAATTCCAATGCCAAAGCAATTTTGGAAAATATTTCAAAGTCAACCAAACGAAATTCTACGTAGCAATTATTATAATTGTCATTTATAGATTAAATTAAATTCATATAATTAACTTCCTAGACAATGGTAACCTTCCAATTCTAAAACGGCCCTATATTTACTACATCATATTTACAGCTTTCACGAGGATTGTATGCATTCGCCCTCTCGCAAGTTAGGTTTTGAATCTCAATGTTTTCCAAAACAAAAGCCTCCATTTATCAATTATAGCAGCCATTAAACATGCTCATGATGCTTTCAAGCAGCGGTAGCATTCTAGGAAGATACTTATTTCAGGACCCCAGCATATTCTTGGCGGATGTGAATCGTACTTTATGAAAAGGTGCAATTGATGTCATTTCTAAAGACTGCGGCATATAGCGAAGTGAGTGGAAATACAATGCCTGGAAATAAGTGTCTCTGAATGGCCCATTTCAGAAATTAACGGCGTTTTAGTCTCGATGGCGCGTTGCATCGCGGGAAAACAGGAACTTTTAATGGAATAATAATGTACGATAAACGTATTCAGAAAAATTATGGCATGGACAATATGCCGTGATTAGTATATATCGACAGTATAAACCAAGTCATAAAGAATATCATCTATGCGAATCGTCAGGCAGAAAAGTAACATGCGCAGATATTCGTTAATTTTAAATCCATTTAATGTACATTAGAACAGAGTAACATTCCAAAACACATGCAGTGTCGTTTTAAAGCGTGCAATAATGACCAGCTGACATTTGATAACAGATGTCGAAAAGCCACAGGTACTACAGATATGCTACAGCAGCATTAAAAATTAAAATTCCACAGGCTTAAAAGAATGGTTTCATTGCTGTATGTATATTAAATCTAAATTTAGGAAAAACTGACATTAACGCCACACGACACCATGCACAACTTGATCAGTTACCATCTTGAGATAGTAATTTGAAAATACTGAAATGCAGGTAGAGATCTGAACATAATATACAAGAAGCTCGTATTGGATATTGAAGGCATGCCATCGGCAATTAACGTAAAAGGGCATTTACCGGCCGAATTCCTTTATCATGCACAGCCAGAAAGCAGTCTATTTCATGTACTCCCGGGCCTGTCTTACTGAGAAATGAGTATACGGCTAAGCCTACATATTATCATATTTACGTTCCAAAAGTATAAAACCCGGACTTAAAATATATCTAAATAAAGAGAACTACTGAAAATTATATTAAAAATCGATGTGTTGAATTAAATGATATGGACACTATTCATAGTGAGATGCGTTTTGCATTCAAATCATTTAGAATTTGGATATTTACATGTACTGTATATAAATCGTTCGCACTTCACAATATATACTGACACTGTAAATAGTATTACTGTATGATAAGTGCGAGAAAACCCTTTTGAAAAATGAGATTTGCACCAAGCATGCTGTACAAAATGCTTCAATTTGTACAATATACAGAAATGCGTATACACTGTACATGTATATCCTAAACGAAAGCATATACCACTGCTTAATTGAATGTTAGAATCACAAAAATGGATTATGGATATATTTTCGAATGTTTTTAGTTGTCTATAAAGTATTATCCCTAAAGCCTGGTTTTCAGTTACAGTAAGTTGCATTAGTTACATCAGCCTTGCAATAACATCGTTTCCCTGATTTTCTCGAAAACTCTCGAGCCATAGTGCAGCTTACAGTATTTGTACAAAAATTCAAAAATGAGAAGAACATGCATGTATCAAACACTCGAATAGTTAACATGTTATGCGTTTTACTCGTGTTCCCTATGACAATTTTTACGTATGTGTATTTATCAGTTGTATTTGTTGTGCTAATTTTGAACTTTTTGTATGATATTTCGGATGGAGCACTGTACATGTATATGAAGATGCACAATTTCTAGGGCAGTGCAATGAAAAATACCCTTGCGGAATGTTAATTATGTAAGAGTTCATACTTTACCTAGAAGTCACGTGACTTCTACTTTATTAGTCTAACCGAGTATTCTAAAAGCCACGTTTAAACAGTAGTTTGTACGTAAGACGCTCTGGCCGCGTTTCGAGAAATTGGTGTTTTGCGTCGAGGGAATACGTTAAGTCCTCCTCAGGGTCTTAGGTTAAGTAATGGAATGCCTATGGATGCAGTCAGTTAAGGAAAGTTATCAAAACTGAGCAGTTGCCTTCATCGCATGCCATAAAATTCCTCAACATGTGGGTCAAGTGAGAAGTACGTCCTTGGCGCATCCTCTGGAGATTGGCCTTCAATGCCATCACGTGTTTTATATTTCGATTTTCCACTAATTCAAGAGAAGTGCAATGGATGAGAACCAGCTTCAGTAGACATTACTTGTGCTGTTCCCATTTTTCACCAGAAACGTCTCTTGATATAATATTAAACGGCTCTTTGGGGGAGTTTTTAAATAGATAGATCAACGAAAAATTTGCCAAAATCCCTAAAATACGCTCGTACGCTTGCGACTAGTCTATCCATAACGGTTTAAATAGAAATTACAACGACTTAAAAAAACACTACATTTTAATGAAAACGACCTTTAAATTGGTTTTTGTCTCTAAAACAACGGTTTTTGGCCTAAAATAAGCATTTTCTATGTATCATATGCATGGATCCTACAATTTTCTTTCATAACCTAAAGTGCGATCTGAACTAAACAGTATATAAATATATGCTAGTAGTTGTTTTAGCGCACAATGTATTTATTCTGTTGTTAATTTTTTTACAATATAAGTTAAAATTGCAAAACTTCCAATAAGAATGGCAAAATGCCAAAGGGCATATTGCGTCATTCTTTCAAGTACTGAATCTAATTCAGTATACGTTTGTCTGGATTACACAAGTGCCTCGCAAACTGCCCTTTTTAATCTCAACCCTTACGCTTTTGTACACAAAGATCGATGATCAACAAGCCAACTTAAGGAAGCGAATTGATGGAAGATAAAACCAATTCTTGATAGAACAAGTGTAGAGAACAAGTGAGATAAGGAAAAGCGAATGGGAATAGGCCAAAATGAAATCTTAGGAGCAGCTGTCGCATCATTGCTAAACGCTCAAAAGGCAATAGAAACACGGTGAAGCATTTTGACCAGAAATTGTGAAAACAAAAACTGCTTCTGTTGTGCTTTATTATTGGCTTACACATATCCTCGCTCACCTCTTTAAACGCCTTGGCGACTGTAGCAAAACGTGTCGTTGAGAATGGCAAGATCGGAAGTATCGATCCAGTGATTTCCAACAGATTGAAAAAGATGGCAGAGCCTATATGAGGCGGAACTATCGCGTATCGATGATTTGGATGAAAGGTTTTATTACAAAAGATTGTTTTTGATCTGACACATTCCATTATTTCTGTTTAGAAGTGACGTGTATTATGCAATTGGTAACAAAATTCACAATACGTGCTTCTTCTTCACAACGCACGTATAGAATATGTTTCATGACATTTTTGTCCTCTTCCCAAATAAATTATTGGCTAGCCTTAAAGAGATCGAGACAACGCGTCGCAGAAAGCCAAAACCTGCATAACTCCTACCGAATGTGTAAAACATTAAATACCAATAGACAATGGAAGTCTATGGAGTAGTATAACCTTAAAATAATTACATTTATTAAGGTCTGAATCTGTTCCAAGTTCTAGTTGACTTCTTGCAGGCACCGTCATTTGATTTAAGATTTTGCAATGTTTTACATGAATATTAGCGACTTTACAATTGCCTTATGGACAATTATAACATTTTCGCTTAATGACTTTCCTTAAAAGAAGAGCAAAGTTTAAAATGTCATCGAAAATGTAATTAAACAAACACGCTTTAAATGTCACGACTAAAGTCACATTTAAGAACGTGTTAAAGACACCGATGGAACGTTAATGAAGACATCGTGACAATATCTAAGAAATTTATTGCAAATCACATGGTTATGACACATTTGTATATACAGCACATGTAGTGTAGATGATGCACGTCCTTACTGGGAGCTCTTAACGTGTCATTTGTACGTCTAGTACCCACATGGAGATGCCAAACCCGTGTATCTAAATAGCGCATTTTGCAACAATTCTTAAAAATTATCCTTTACATTTGCTTCCAGTATTATATTATACTAGCCGTTAAGCCCGGCTTTGCCCTGGGGACCTAAAATAAATCAGAAACACTCACCTTGTGTTGGAAAATAGGCCCACCACATGCAGTTTTGGCACGAGTAAAGGTGCAGCCACACCGAAGGAAACGACAAAAAATAAATCCAAAAACATACGGAGCCCATAGCGAAAGATTTTTTTTTTCGTTTTGTACGCGTTTTGCGTCATCACGTACAAAAACAAAAAATCCTTCGTTACGGGGTTCCGTACACATACATGCAAGCAAATATACATGTCTTCTTTATATAGATTTTTTTCCGTCACCAAGCATAAATACCAGGAAGCGTTCTCGGTGTGTCTCGTTGGTCAATTTCACAGATTACGAATAATGTTGGGGACCGCATGCAAGAGCTGTGAAATCGTTCCAGAAACATTGCTATGCTTTCAACTTTCAGTGATTTGCTTAGCCCGTGCCTACTTCGGTCATCATTCTTAAAGTGGCATAATAACATTCTGGTGCCCCGAACACTGAAGTATTTTAAGAGTTGTCATTCAGAGCTGCTGCGAGCACCGAGCACTTTGGCGCAGAAGAGAGATTCGTGGGAGTCTTAATTCCATCATTGCCGCAGCTCGCGAGGCTAAAAAAAGGGACAGAATGTGCGGTAAATTGAAGTGCCTCCTTTAAATAAATGAGCTTCGCAGCGTGTCTGGAACGATCAGGGCGGATGTCACAGCAAAATTGGGTTTGGCAGGATGTGTTCGTGAACTGGGGGGGCTCGCGAGACATTAGTGCGCTGAGCTTTGCACGACATCGTACGAGCGTATATCCTGACAAGGTGTATTATCGCTCAATAAAAAGGAGTAAAAAAAGTGGGAAAAAAAACATTCTTGAAAAATGATAGGAGATATTACACCTTACAAAGCCAAATGGAAATGGAATTGCTTACGGAACCGTGACATCCTATTTTTAGCACGGGAGCAAAACGATGAAATGATTAAAGATGGAGTGCCATAAAGAACCTGTTCTTTCCATCGAAAGCAATGCGGGTGTCTTTCTACGCTTAGTTCAAATTTCACAATCCCCACTGGAAATATAACGTTCAAAAGTGCTCTCGTTTTCCAAATCAAAATCATACATGTACGTGAGATTATGATCCGCCAATGTCCATTTAACTAAATACTTGGATTAAGGTGCAGTTTTTATTTTCTTCAAATTATCATCAATTACAATAAGCGATATTTATGTTAAATATCGCTTATTGTAATATTTACTTTATATCTATAGCTAGAGTGAAAGAAATGCATTTCTTTTATTTTACAGATAACTAACTACCTTTCATAAATCTGCTGTGTATAGTGATTTTCAGCTACAGTATATACATGTAAATCCAAATAAAACAAACCATTTAATTCGATTTTTCATCCGACATTCCAAAACAGGAACAAATTGTTAAAATTGATAATGTTGACTCGTTAAACATGTATTACTATAGGGGGTACGAATTTTTTTCTACTTTACTAATACCATTTAGAAGATCAGTTCAAATTAAAGCTAAAACATGCCGTCGGTAGTCACATTAAAGGGGAATGGTTTCAATGCAACCATTCAGCAACAGAAGTTTGTCACTCATATCCTGCGATTCGGATTCGAAAATGACATTCTTCATTTTGTCCAACGTACACGTACTATAGTATATAATTCAAGCATATAGTATTTCTGTCAACGTTCTGCTTCTGCCGTTTTCAAATGTACAAATATAATTGGTTATATGAGTGACGTGGTGTCTACTTATCGCGGCGATGAATGAAACGCTGAGCATTTCAACCAATTTTAGGCACAAGAATCTAAATTAAAATGCACCGGGCATTGTTAGCTTGACTTAAATATGCACCATGCACGCCTCTTCATGACCAACTAACGTGCCCTGCTTTTGAAAAGCATAGTCAATGTTGGCATTCTGCATGACATAGAAATGCCAAAGGTCGAACAATCGCAACAGACCCTCACAAAGCCAGCCCTATAGTCAAACTACACAAATACATACAAAGCCCCGAATGCAGCAGGTTGCAAAACTGACAAAAGTTGCAGAACATTAATGATTCTCATTTTTAATATTAGACTGATGACTTAAAAATGTTATTTTTGTTAACTGTTATGAGTTTAACTAAAGGGGACCAAATACGGAGCAAAATTTATCTTTAACATTTTGTTTTTATAATATTGGTGTCTTACCGATCCGTGTTAAGTTTTTGATTAACATTACAAGATTTTGAGTTAAGTTGCCTGCATATTTGAAAGATTCTTTTCGAGATCTGCACGGTAACTTATAATACTTATGGTCTTGCAAAACACTATTAATTGGGTATATCATTCTGCAGGACATTAATGCACTGCAACTATAAGTTTTATTATAGGTTTTAAACATAAGCTGCACCATCACCTGGCATGCCTTCTCCAAATGAAATTCATTAGGTCATTTAAATTTTTAATTTCTGAGAGACAGACAAAGGGCTTTTGTAAAAAGTTAAAGGCACGATTTTGTTAGCCATTATACTTTACTAATCTAGAGATGACAACTTTAAAGTAACCACAAAATGTGATTACCAATAAAAGTGTCAATCGAATCCAATATAGAAAATGAATGTAGTTTCATGAACTTTTTAGAGCTAACTGAGCAAATACTCATAATTCTTCTTTATTAATGGTAAGTATTTTTTCCATATTTTTTTTTAATTCTCATACAACCAATAGGAATTACCTATTTACTTACCGCATATTCAAGGCTTATCACGGTTTACTGATCTCATCCCAATAAAGTTTTCCCGTTACAATCCTAATTTAAATTGAATATTCGGAGGCGCTTTCTGCCAAATATTTCAACCATGAATAATTCTAATCTCTTCTTTGAAATCGGCATACGAGATTTGCATATAGCAAAAGCGCTTAAGAAATACTTTAATAGAAAACACTCGCGTGACCTACTCCAAGAAAATACTATTTCTCGGATACGTTCATGCAGTATAGTCCGTTCTGGATATACTGTAGGCCTAATCCTCTTTACAAACTGAAGAAGATTAGGCTTAAAAGTTATCTTTGGAATATTAAATACAGACTAAAGGGACACAAATCTCCCTTGGTGAAATGGCAATATTCCAGACTTAATATTCAAACTTTCTCTACTATAGAAGCTTCCGCATTGCCAAGGTAGCAATAATTCTTGAAATTCTCCCAAAGCAATTTATTTATTAACTGTACAGTAGTTTATACTGAGAACAAAATTTCAGCGTCAAATAACAACCATAATTAAACATAGATCACCAACTAAATGTATGTAACTACTGTACTGTAGAAACGTACCACCTGCTTTGTACTGCGTGGAATCAGTATAATAGGCTTAGGGCTGCCAAATTAAATATGCGAATGTTCAAAAGAGCAGTTTATATTACATGCACCGTCTAATGCAATTGCGGTTTTGCAAAATTAAGAAATGCCAACGCTTCAGTTTTACAGCGATTCAAAGGTAGGCTATTGGCCTCTTATTTGTAATCTTAAGCAAGAGATGGCCTCTGTTCTTCAAAAACTATATAGAGTGACCAATACCATATAAAGACCAGACCTCTGCCCTACAAGACCTAAACCTCTGCTCTTCAGGAATCAGACTACTGTCCGTCAAAAGCTATAGAGCCTTCCTTATCACTGAAGATGTACCTCTCTACCCCATTTGCCTCGACATGGAATTCATTTTAAGAGTTCGTTTCCTAACATCTTGCAAGTACAGTAAATGCAAATGAGTTCTTGTCATGGATTTCCTCAGTACAATTCCTTGAACGATCATTTCGCCATTTGTTTTTCGAAAACAGTTTTAAAAATGACGAATTTACGATGCGTTGCAGCGCGATGTATCCCTGTAGTGCGCTTCAAGAAGCCCCTTCACCTTTAAATTAGCCGTTCTAATTAACTCGGTATATTGAATTGGCTCATCCTGTTGACATTTATTTCCAGACTATTATCCGAGCTGCAGTAATATCGCCAGACTCGCAAAAAAGTCGTTTACGACTGATTTTGGCGGATTTTTTTTTTTTTGCAGCGCTATTGAAGGTGAGATTAGTTTCCATCTTCACGGGCTCCTGCACTAAGTCTCTTCTTCCCCATTTCTCAATTCATAATAGATTTTGGGCCGGGGATGGCATACGTTTGCATCGTAAAACGCTATTGCGCCTACAAGATTGGCTAATATTTCAATTAAGAGCAATCGTCGTCGTCCGTTCCCACGTGAATCCCTCCAATCCCTCCGAGTCTGCCAACTATTGGGATTGCGGATTAAGGAACGCCAGCCGCAATATATCAAGGGCGAATCGTCATTGTGCATTTGAAATCGTCTCGCGCGAAACGAGATGGTCATGTAAATTGAATCGAGATTGAATTCACCGGTGAAAAAACGAAAGTCCCGCATCACGTCCAATTTTATCGCCCAGACTCACCCATCCAAAAAAATAATGTATCACGACGAGTGAGATAAAAAGATGTTACCTCGCGTTCAATTGTTATCCGAAAATCAAGCTGAAAATGGCCCGTGGCAGGCGCTAGAGTCGGTTGCGAGAGAAATAAAAAGCCATAAAAGCAGATAGCCATATTTGAGTTTTATAACTCGGGTTATAACTCGACTGGCGCGCTCCAATCTATAGCATACGGAAAAATGGGTGGGCGAAGAACGGTGCAAAATTGGATTAGGAAAACGCGCTATTGTACTACAAAATAAAGATGAAACATTTAATTCGACAAAGTTTACCGTTAAACAACGACGTTCTTTACAAAAATGTCGGGGGATCTGTTTAAGTAACGCGGAGATTATCAGCGTGAAAGCGCGTGCATGCGTGGGTATTACGGATGATAAATTAGATCTTTTATCGCGAAACACATTGGGTCTATGAATTAATAGAGGTGGGTGATGGAGCAGTTCTTCAGCTACTGTAAGTCTCCAGAGACGCATCTTATGCTCAAATTATCGCACCCTCTCCAACAGCCACAAAAAACTGCTTAAAAGCGTCTAACGGTGCGTCATTCTCGAACTTTACATCATGCTCATTTTGATATTTTCTACCAGGCATTGTAGATTGTGGAGTGGATAATGGTTAGTGATACATTGGGTTGTGGTTTGGTCTAATAACCTGGACACAAGTTCGTGTAATATTTCAAAATACTCTCAATCACGCAATACACTGCATGTACTTGTAAAGTGCTGTCAGCGCTTATACTGTATAGTGTATACACTAAAAAAAGGAGATAAAAACATGGGCGCCTAAGATGCTATTACACCCTAGTTGGGGGCTCTACGCAAATATAAACACATTAAAGTTAGTTACGAATACTTCGGAATGTAGTACGGGCTTCGTAAATATACCACGCATCTTGAGCTTTCGCCCATTTGCTTGCATCATTAAAATCGGCATCACAACCGATTTTATCAAAGCAAATACGAATTATAGAATGTAGAGGTACTCAGGATCTGCACACCTCTAACGTTGGCAGTCGTGAAGTTACGTGCGCCAAATCGACAAGCTATAATTGGTTTAAAAAAACTCAAATTCACACATGACTCCAAGCCTACCATGGGCGATTCGCATAGCTTCTGTCTGACTACCCGTCTTAAATGTACATTAGGCGCAGAAACTGTGTCGATTCACTAATTCGATCCTTAGTCATCATTATTACACTGTAACAGGAAATCGGGTTATCTTATTACGAAAATGCAGGGAACAACAAACAACGAAGTACTGCATCGATTGCTACTATAACTCGAGTCTTGCTTCGAGTATAAACTATCCTTCTTCGCGTTTCATTTTCAGGCAATAAACAAAGCTGGGAAACTGAAAATAGTGATGCGTCAACTGCTAAATCAAACATTAATGGCTAGGGTACATGTATTTGCATGGCGAGGGCGCCATGACTCCACTCCCGCATTTTATTGTTAACGGCTTCTCCTATATAGTTCTACGTTCCTAGATAAGTACGTTTTAGAAACTCATAATAAAATCATTACCCAACTTCCTCTTGCATTTGATTCCGCGCGCGTCCGCGGATTTGTTGCATAATTAAAGCCATTTTTCAACATGGAAGCATTTATCGTTTCATTATGGGCTGGCAAAGACGCGAGGGCCATAAAATCCCGAACAATTGAAAGCGCAGAGGTGGAGAGTCGAAGCTGGCCAATTATTGCGTTTAGGATGAAACAAAATATTTTACGATATGCCACGCCGAACGAAGATAGAAAATTTGGAAATTCAAATGAGATGCAAAATTTTATGGTCGGTTATAAATGATCCGCGCTCCCATTCGGTTCAATGCGCCAGCTCCATGCGGGATATTTAAACGCTCGTCACGAGAAATAGCACCACTCGAATATTCATAGGACCATCTACCGTTCATAATTTTAATGGACGTAGAATTCCATTACAAAACTATTAACGAGTATAATTTTTCCTCGTTGCTGTTCGCCATTGAGTTGCCAGGTTGGAATTTGGCAATGCGACGATAGCGCGCAATTGCATCCTCTTGCCTCATCAATTTTGGCTGTTTTGAAAGATAAGCTTTATCACGTTACGCTTTCGATCAACGTGTAACATGGATCGTGGCTTACCACGAACCACGCTGTTTCGCGCGTTATACTGAAAAAGGTGGGTGCCAATTTGGTTGTCATCGTGCAGTTTTTCGGTTTAAACCGCAGCCTAGCTGACTGCATGAGGTTAACTGTGTAACCAAAAGGCATCCTCATTCAGCTTGGAAATGCAATGCGAAAGCCCGGTTGAACTTTTCCTTCTATAACTGAATCAAGGTCTTTGCGGGATCATTAGCATTGATATATCGGTGAAATATTACCCATATTTGAAAATTCTTCGCATTAACTATAGTTGCATCGTTCTGCCGTGGGTACAGTGTTTCGCAGATCAGATTGCATTTGCACGAGCTTGGGTAATAATGTGAAGTGGGTGTACGACACACTGATGGTGTAACATGCTGGAAATGTAAGCGCGTCATAACTTATCCAATGAACAAATACGCAAAAGCTTTGGGATTGAACTGCAAAGCTATTTCGCATGTTGGAAAACAAACCACCATTCGATTGAAAAGTTGTAGGACAGCAAATACTCGAAAGTTTTAATCCGATCACTATAAGCTTCACTGCGTGACAGGCAGATTCTACAGAGAAACCAATGTTTTGAATTACCTGTTTTCGCAGACTGCACGCATACATGCAGGCTATATGATAATTTTGAAGTATTTTTTTTAACAAATCTGTGGTTAACTTATCACGTAATAAAGCAATTTTTTAGAAACATGTATAGTTTATTTAACTGGATTATGCATCACTCAATAGCATTTTATATTTACTGTATATATGTGCGTCATAAAAGTGTCCATAAGTTACAGTTTGGTTAAGTTTGACTTAGTGATGTTTTGCAAAAGAACCACACCAATTTGGTTTGTAAATTTAGTAAAATGGAAAAAAGTTCGAACTGGAAAAAACCCTTCCTTTTCGAACTTGCAAAATATGATATACTGAGCCATTGAGGAGCTAGCAAAGAGCAGCTCGTAATTCCTGCCTACGCTTCACCATGCACAGTGTAAGTTCGGAGATGGAACCTGCCACGCGAAGATAATGCAATATCTAGATAATGGATGAAACAAAAGGCGACACCACAAAAGGGACAATTTTAATACGTTGGCGCTTATAGGTAGACCGGTTGAGCGCTTTGGCGTGAATGGCCCTATACTTAGCGACCCTTGAATTAGGCTAACGGAATAATGGCACTGCTTTGGTACGCATTCCTCTAATTAAAGCGCCGAAGAAATAATGGGCCACTTCATGAGACCGTAATAAGAAAAGCAATTGTTGAAGCTGTCCATTTGATCTTTTCATATTCGCTTTCGCATTAAATAATGAAAGCCACGGTGGCCTCGCATTAGCGCCACCGTTTCCCAACCCCAAATGCCTAACAACAAAATGTCAGAATTGATGTCTGCAGCAGGGATTGGACAGATAAAACGATTTACGTGTCTCATATACAGTATGAACTATAATAAATTCGTTTGATATGACACGTCTTGACACTTGCGTACCATGGTGAGAAGATGCCACGACACAAGCACCTTGCTAACCCAAGTATGACCATTGAACAAGAAAAATGTTTAATAAGCATGACTATACCCAATAAGCAAATTAACTGGATTAATTGGCAAGTATACAGTATCCTATATCCATGCATACTGTAAAATGATTACCACATTTTGCAGTTTCCGTCACCTTTAACGAACCAGCTCTCTTTACTCAGTTTTAATATCAAGAGTTGCAAGTTACATTGAAGAAGAATGTCACAGGAATGAATCATTGAAGTTACATAAAATCCTAACTGCATGAACTCAATTTTCAATTCACAGAAAAGCCAGTAGCTTCGGACTAATTATGGACCATGCACTCGTTACGTATAATTTGCACGAAACATAATAATAATGTCTGACCTCTTCAATTCTAAAATCTAATTCGTGGTTATTTAATGAAAACATAAGTGCGCTAGATTCCCATAACATTATTATTTCAATATACGTAACGCGGTCAAGTGCTGCTTCGCACAACAGAATGCATTTACTGCCGCATCTCAACGCATTAATATAAACGTAAATATATTATTCACGCATGCGTGATGAGAATTTTCTTACGTTTCCCTTTCGGTCGTGGTACATGTATATGCCATAAGACCATGCATTCCAACGTCATAAGCGGCTTATTAATAACCGCCTTTAAATTATGAATAGAGATGCAAACAGGCTTATCCGCAACCCGCATACTTCAGATACATATTTTATTACCTCCTATTTATTTTTCTGTATGAAAATATTAGCAGAAGATCCCGAGGGGTCGCATCGGAAATCATCTCGGTTGCACGATCGCGAGTTCAGAAACGCATCAACTGGCCCGAAGAGAGGCAAATCGAATTTTCCGCTCTAAGGTTCAACTATTTGACCTCACCCTCCGTACGTACAAGAGCAATTCTTGGAAATATGCGCGCGGATATTGCCAGAGGCCAGGACGTCGCGTCGCTCGTTTTGGAACCAACTTCGTTGACTCTCAACTGCCATAACGCGAGCAAAATCCGTCCAATGCATTGTTTATAAATTAGCGGCATAATTAACGCAGGATCGGGATGTGCGCTAATTATTCGGATGGTGCATGGGCTGAGCTCGAACGCGTTATTCCAGTTGCCTCTCTTCATAATCTAATTCCGTTATTCGTTTCAGGAATCCCCCCTCCTCGCTTCGCAGCCAGCATTTTTCCCGGAAAATTCTGGCTCCGACGACACATGTTGCCAAATTGTATTCCAGCGAGGGGTGCCTGCTTATAGGAAGGGGGAAAAACGCATCCATGGCGTACTCAAAGTGCCTCCTGCCAAGGAAAACACTGCAGTGTAGCCAGAGAAGGAATCAATAGCGAGATTTGCGCATCTCGGTGCCCTATAGGAATTGAAACAAAGGAGACGCCGTTTGGCATTTCAATGGATCTCGCAGATGGCGGTTGGTATTTCAAAAATCGATCAAAATAACCCGTGCCGAAATTGTTTCGCAGATAGCGCTGCCATCTAGGAGTTTTATATTCGGACGGTTTGCTGCGACCGCGTGACGGAAAAACGAGGGTCAAAAACGGAAGAAAACTCCACGTAAATCCGGCCTATATACCCCTTAAAGGGAATTTACAGTCACGGTAGCACAATACATAAAGGAATAAAATAAGCAACGGGAAAAAATTCAAGTTTCGAGTCTGAATAAAATTGTATATGCTGTACATTAAGGCTCATGGTCTCCGAATCCCACACGTAAATATACAATGTACTGTACAATGAAAAGTTCAGTTTATACATACATTGAATACTTATGTACGTTTTATATATAAAAAATCACTAATGAAGAACTATTGTAAAAAAAGATTAGAACTTTGTAAGTACGTGTTCATTCTAAGACCAATGCCACAGTATACAGTATGATATCGTATAATGCTGACATTCAGAATGACATACTGTACATGTATACTTTAAGTAGGCTATAGTCATTTTTTTCAACTTCATGAAAATGCAACAAGTACGGATTATTAATTCGAGTCTATGATGTGCATAAAAATGAGTTCTATTATTATATCATATAATATTATTAATTAGAACAGTCAATGAACGGGTACAGAGCTGTTCTTTTAAACCGATTTACTTGCACATTGGTCGTTCTATTGGTCGTATTATCACCTTCACTTTGCACAACTGTACATGTCTCAAAATATTACTGTACGTTTTAACCAAATAAGCTGGAATTCAGTTATGAGACTAACCTTTTATTGAGCTCAAATTGAGAAGAAGGTTGCACATTAAATTCACAATAATTCGTCTAAAGAACAAGAAGTGCAGATGGGAATAAATTGAATGATGCCGTTGCATGATTAAGCTACTTGAATGCACATTGTTGCCTCAGACTTTTTGAAACAGGCAAGAGTGCAAAACATGATTTAAAGTTAAACGGTTCCAATTTTGTGCAGCCAAATTTGTCTGCACCGTGCATAAAAACATTGTGTTAATTACGCCGTACTGGACTCTTTGAGATGACACGAAATTAGTCCTCATTTATTATGGAATTGGGAACATAGAAGGCAATTTCTCGAAATCATGTAGGTCTTCATAAGAGTCGTATAATCGCCACCAATTTTCTACATCTTCGAGTGGTTTCTCTTTAATATTGTAGTATAAACGTCATGCCTAACAATTGTGCACGGCATAGGCAAATTAATGTAAACAGCGCCGCTTATCAGGAGAAGTAGGCTAATATTTTCAACATATACTGTGATATACAGGGTGATTCCAAAGGTCATTCTCAAACTGAAGAGGGAGGTAGAGGAGTGAAAAATAAACACCTTTCAATCGGAAAAACAATTGCATTTGAGGCTTAATTAAGGAG
>JAQGAO010000955.1:0-27870 GCA_034697705.1 Ommatoiulus sabulosus | reverse complement strand
ATACATAGCACGTGATCGGTTTACACCCACCAGAACATGCACCTGCACCTGGTGTAATGAGTCGAATTCGCCATTAAAGAGGAATTGCTAAGCAACAGCAGTAAGAATGCACAACTTGTCTGGATTTGGAATCCATGTATCAATCTAGACATTTTACCACTCGGTCAACATTGCTCCGTTGGTAAGTCAGTAATCATGGCTTAATTAATCACACGTACATGTAAATACAGAATTATTTTTAATTTAACAAGCTGCAATCGTCCCATTAAACCAACAATCTTTTATTATTTTCTCAATTTTAAATTAATTTTATTTCATGATAAATATGCAATGTCTACAGCATGCTTCCCAATTTCCGTGTTTTGATTTTGTATACTACACAGTCCTGAGATTGTTATTTTTTCTGCTTTAATTTTTATCGAGATTTGCAAACATAACATGATAATTATACCCAAATAATGTTTATTTCATGCGCTACGTTTGTTGCATTGTATATATTTTGATCATGGAAATAGACGGTCATTTTTTCTCCAGGGAGGAATTTAATTGATTATGAATATTCTCAAACTGTATTCAGTTTTAGTATTTTGTAAAAGACAACATGTATAGGGTGCACCACGACTGCATATTTTGCATACCGATGGATCGATCTCTATTCGAGGTTAGCGTTATGAAATTCTCGCTAAAAATGCTACGATTTAGTAGATCGTGACATACAAATTCCCGTAAAAACCAAATGAGCCTTAATGAGAAACTACTTTGAACAGAAGGAATGTTTCAGAGTAGCGTCTTAGACGAGTAAACAAAAAGGTAAACCACCAAAGTGACGCCACCCTCTTCCATTTTCACAGCGTAATCCTGAGCCCGCGAACGTGCATTTTTGCGTAATCTACTTACTTGACGAAAGCTCCTCGATAGGCGACGATCGCAAATTCAAAAATGTGCATAAATTGAGAAAGTTTTACGAAATAAACGCATTCTTGGAATTCTTGTTGACGCTGAAATCGAAGCTTGGATCGTAAGCCTAAAATATTGGATTTGGGAAAAGGTGATTCGGCCTCGTCAGCGCTGCACGGCGTTCCGCAACGAAAAAATTATCTCTGATTCGTTAAAAACCGTAAAATTAACGAATAGTTTTTAAGCTCGTTTCAGTAATTTCGTTATTTTAATTATTATTTCAATTATGCTGGCACAAGGTTGATTGAACTGTTATCGCGTATCTTACGCCGAATCACCGTTTCGCAAAGTTGTCAGGAACAGCAAGGCAAATAGCAAGATGGCGGTGTTTGGGGCGAATGACTTCATGGCAACTGATGTAGTAACAGAAAATTATGTGAAATCCAAACGTTTGTGATTTTTAAACATGTTTATTGCGGTTTATTATGACAGGGCTGTTAACGTAAAACTTAGCTCATGATAGGTGAAACTATTTCGGGTGACATGTTGAAAACATTCGATATATGGAATTTTTTATTTCGAATGTCCATATATACACTGTATACAGTATGGAAATTTAGTAATGGCGTACTATTTAAAAGCCCCTAGAGGTACTGTACCTTTAAATCGTCTGCTGGAACTGGCTTCCACTCGAATGACATTTTTGTTCAAGTTAATTTCGCTGAAAGAAAACTTGGAGCAGTTTTTAGATTATTTGGAGGAATATGTCGAATATTCGGAATGTATCATTGAAGGTAACGCCAAAGACAGGATTTCACATTACATGTTAAGGTATACAGTACATCTTCATATTTCAGTTCGATACATGTATATGTTGAATAATTATTTTACCCCCCTTCCCCCATTAACTTAAAATGGCATTAATACCGCGCCACCTCGCGCAGAAAAACGAAAATCTGAGCCTAGGGATCAGGTAAAGTTCGTGGTCTTAATGGTTGGGTAATCACGTTGCGCCATCTAGCGCAATGAAATGATAATATTTAAAAGATTTTTGCTGCGAGGCCTAGTGGGGAGTATCCGGACCGAAGGACAAGCAACGTGATCGAATCAAAATCATACGTGGCCTACGTTTGTGGAATAAATTTTGTTGAATTTCAAAATGTACGTTCTTACCAAAATGCGTGGTAGAAATTGAAATTTAACATGTAAACTACATGTTAAATTGGGTCAGACTTTAATGCCATCTTAATTTTTTCCTGATTCGTGTGAAAAGCCCCGAGCTACGCGTAAATAAAATCAACTCGCTGCATTAATTGTTACAGATTGGCATGTCTGACAAACAGGAGAAGACGAGATCTCTTCGTCGATGCGGAAACCTTGCTTTTTAAACTTCGACTGCAGCAAATGTCAACGAAAGAGAAATGTCAGATGTTGAGAATTGTAAAGCGACATTTGACGGAGTTAGATGTACTCGATGTACACGAAGCCAATCGATGTTCTCTTAAGGCAGAAGATATAATGGCGGTTTTGCACTGCGTTGTACAGCAAATCAGAGCCTATAACCTATTCCAATTGGAAAAAGATGAATTGGAAAGCAGCGATATTGCTATTCGTGGTTTGTAGTACCCATTTTCATCGATAAGACTAAGAGAGGTGTTCATTAAGTTTCCGCAATCATTAAAAAAATGGCTGTATGGATTTTAATGAAGTTCCATCAATGTGTTCCATCATTCCTGAACCTATTTCAACGTAAAAAGATGTGTTTTAAAAAGTGCACTTGCTTAAAATTGGTGCACAAAGATGGAGTCCGAAGAGGTAGTGGTTCAGCAGCGTGTTTTTTAAACTTTTGAAGTAATTTGTGGAGCGGAAACTCGGGACACGTTAAATGTCCGGTTAAGTCTAAACGTTTGGTCTAGGAGTGGATTGGTCAGTAGAGAAGTGGACGTTGAGTGGCTCCAACAAATGCCAGAGTCTTAAACGTTTTTTCAGCGTGGAATACACTCCGTGCCAAAAAATACACCAAACAAATTTGGACATTTTTTTGAATGTTTACGTGCATTTCTCTACCAATTTTTTTAAAAATGCTTGCAGCAACTTAATGAACATCCCCCATATAATGAAAATGTCCTCATGTTTGAAAGCCATCATTTGTTTAGGATGGCATTTTTTTCGATTTTTGAATATGTTGTTGCCAAAATAATTGACAAGTTTCAGTTTGTTTTTTTGTTTTTTTGTCATGTTCAGTTCCTTTTCAGTACGTGCTAGCACTCGTGTCAACACGAAGCGTTCATCTCAAAGGAGGAATTGCATCTGTTTCACCTAATAAAATGGACAGTCTATTGCAGCTACTGTTTTCTCAACTTTTGACCGCAGAAATTGACGAGGGCGGTTCGAATTATTTCGGAATGAGCCAGGATGATGAACGTTTACGTTACATGTGCGATCAACTCGGGGTAAAAGCATTAAGGAGTTCCTCGTTTTGCATTTCATGTTGCTCCGTAGCAAAATAGTTTTCTAGCAGTTTTTCTAAACGTAGAAAGTATAAAATAACAATGTAAAAATTGAATATACGATAGCATTTACGATAAATAATTCACACATTCGTGGAGACCAATGGTCGCTCAGAGTGAAAGCTTTCATGAATTAGAACTTGTTTTAGGAGTTTTTTGGAAAACACGAACTGAAAGTATTGTCTTCCCTGCCGGTTAATTCCTTGACATCTTCTGAAATTGATGGACAAAGCAGACATTTTCCTCCTTGCATGCGGCTTCTTCACGCAAAACTTAGGCATAATCATCGCTTGAGACACGCAGCTAGGGTAAGCTTGCATCGATGCTTTAAATTAACGAAAATTGCCTAAATTCCTAATGTTACCATTTCGTAATCATGTAGATCGAGTATTCTCTATTCCTCAAAGAAATCGGGCTGCCTACCGGCGAAGCGGTAACATTTTGGGAAGGAGAATACAGCAAGCCTCCGAGTTTGAACGGAGTGGGCCAATCCGGTAAATGCTGCCAACAATGGAAGAAGGATAAGGCACGCTATGTTTATAGTATAAGGCATTTGTATGGATTGGAAGGCTCCAAAAGATGTTACTCGGCCCGAAGCTGCGCAACTCTACAGGTACAGTAAGTTAGTTTTATTGTTAGAAATGTACGAGGGGTGTTCATTAGGTTTTCGCGATCATTTTAAAAAAAAAACCGGCTGTATGGATTTTAATGAAATTTGGTAGAGAAATCCAGTTATGGAAAAAAATGTCCATTTTGGGAGCTGCTTTTTTGACATCGTTGTGGAAACAAGTGTATATCTCGCTCAAAACATGTTTAAGGACATTAGTTTGAGCCACTCGATGTCCACTTTTCTCAAAATCTTTCGCACTTTCAACGTCCATTTCTCAACTGACCAATCCACTTCTAGACTGAACGTTCGGACATTACTCGGACCTTTAACGTGTCATGTATGTCTGATCCTCAAATGCCTTCAAAACTTTTAAAAAAACGCTGCTGACCCACTATCGCCTCGGAGTCCATCTTTGCGCACTAATTTTAAGTGCGTGTAAATCCTTGAAACATTTCTTTTAATGTGGAAATAGGTTCAGGAATTTTGGAAGATTTTTTCCAAAAAATATTAGTTGCATAATCACGACCTGATTGATTGGTTCACAATTTGTCACCGCTGGTTAACGGTCTAATTCATCTTGTTTCAGAATATGATACTCGGACCGTTAGAAGAGGGTGGCTGTCCATTTAAGCACTTTGAATCGAAAACGTTGATAGCGTGTCTGCGAAATTGGGGAATTAAGGTACGGTTTGCTCCTTTATTTCCCCGTTATCCATTTTTTTTTTAAATAAACGGAAATTTTAAATGCAGACAATATTTATCAGTACGGTTTCATGCAAAAATTATTTACCATGGAACCTCGATTCACAAATTGAATTCATCCAATTCCAAAAAATCCTAGTTTCGGCAGTTCACATCGTGTTTGACTTTCAACTTATTTCGCTAACTCGCTTTATGTTGCAGGAATCTGAATGTCAGGAATTGGCGTCAATGGCAGCAAACGAGCAATACACGCCGGCGTGTGGAAAATTCCTGGAAAGCCAGGCAGCTAGGGGTTGTTCGACGAACATGACCATCACGAGCTGCGTCGAATGTTTCAATTCGTGCAAAAGAAGCCGAACTTCAGGTAAATTTCAATCTAAAATCGACGCTAATGCGAGAAAGTACATGCGTACGAGTGATCTCGGCGCTGCTGGCAGCGAGCAGATTATGAAAAATGAGGAAGGTTTTATCGGCCAGTTGTCCACGACGGAGAATGGTCCCACTATAGACTCGAGTTCAACGAATGACAGGTTCAGCGAGTCGGTATCATCATTCTCTAAACCTTCCGAATTTTTCTTTATCATGAAATCTTCGCAACTTTAAATCGACCTATATTTTTATAGATTATTATTTTATTTTGCATTTTATTGATGCTTTAGTTAAGTACAAATTTATAATCGACAAACAGGGTTCATCGACCCGAATGACATAAGGTCGTTACTCGGGTAATGCGCTTGTTCGTTAATTTTCGCTGATGATGAAATTACTCGATTGGATCATGAGTAATTTCATGATTCCAGAAGTTAATCCTTATTTATTCATAAACAAAAACTATGTCCGCATAGGAATTGTGATGTTAGTGCTGCTATTGACAAAGTGAAGTGACTTCGGTACGCGAGTAACTGTGAAACAAATGAAATAACAGACGAATAAAGTTCAGATTTAAGATTTTAAATAAGTGGCAAATGCGTATTTCGCTATATTTTGCCAGTTCATTGCAGATCAAATCACCAAAAAATCATGAGCCATGTTGATAAATGTGCTTTATTGGGACTGTGTAAGTGCTGATGTAAAATTGGCAAGAAACCTAAAGTGTCGATACACGTCAAAAATGTTGGTACAAGACATGTTGGGCTTACCGCATAGACATTTTACAAACGCTACAAATATTCGTATACGAATTGTCATAGGCCTGTACGGCGATTGTAGGGAGGAGTGACAAACTGAATTACGAGGGGTGTTCGTTAAGTCTCCGCAATCATTTTTAAAATAAAAATAAGGCTGTGTGAATTTCAATGAAATTTGTCGGAAAAATTCTTCCATGTTCTTGAACCTTAAAAGATAAGTTTCAAAAATTATGCGTGCTTAAAATTGGTGCGCGAAGATGGAGTCCGAGGAGATAGTGGCTCAGTGGCGTTTTTTTAAACTTTGGAAGTCATTTTAGATGCAGAAATGCGTGATGCGTTTAAGGTCCGAGTAACGCCTGAACGTTTGGTCTAGGAGTGGATTGGTCAGTTGTGAAATGGAAGTTGAAAGTGCGCAAGGTGGCGAGAGAAGTGGACGTCGAGTGGCTACAACAAATTTCCGATGCATAGACTCGATGCCACAAATGCATCGAACAAAAGGGGCATTTTTTAGTATAATAGAGAACGTTTGCGTGTCTTTCTCTACCAAATTTCATCAAAATCCATACAGCCGATTTGTTTTTTAAAAAAATGATTGCGGCAACTTACTGAACACCCCTCTTATTGCACCGAAATTTGTTTTTGGGAAATTTTATTGGAGGAAAAAGGAATGAAATGAACGTCGCATTTATTCAGTACTATTTACATTAACAAAATTCAAAAAAACAAAAAAAAAAACAAGATGGAATGTTTCGAAAACTTCCTGAGAAATGTTCCAGACTTTGTCAAACATTTGTATTTATTCAGGGTATAAAATCTGTAATCTTCGTAATGGTGATGCTAAATCATATCCACTTAATGAAAGAAAGTAAGAAAATACACCTTCAGATAATTGTTAATCGTAAATACGTTTTCCTCCAAAAAAGGAAAACAGCATCCACGTTTCTACTTTGGCATAAAACGTTATTTAAATGCACTATACGAACATACTTAATCGTTGCATTTTGTAAGTTTCTATCATCACAAGGATAGGGTTAAGCACCACCGTATAAATTAGTCATTAATTAACTTATTTAACACGGTGCAAACTGCTATCGCTACGGTACGTCCTACTCAAACGTGCCTCAGCGCGAATACACGTGCGGATTGATTCGGATATTATAGCGTACATTAACAATGCGCGGAATTTGTAACAATTACTGGCTTTGACTAGATACTGCAGGTGACATTTTCATATCTGATTAGTAGAAAAAATTGAAAATTTTGAAAAATCTCGTGATTCACGAGAAAGATCAAACTGTATACCAAGTCGTGACTTCCTAGAGCACCGATGTGAACCGCATAAAACAAAAATTGGCTCGAATTTAAGTACACACGACGAGTTGACATAAACGGTTGTTACCATGTTTCGATGGAAATTTCTCTCAAAATCCTGCGCCAACCTGAAAGTGCTCACACCCGAATGATTATTGCCTCATGACCGTTAAAATGTGGGAACTTCTCGCACTTTTTGATGTTTGTTTTTAAGGAAGATGTTGAGTAAAATTGGTAAATGTTTCCTCGATTAAAAACTGCGGCGAACCTTAAGAAGGGCAGTTGCTGATACATTTTCAATACATTTTCAATCATTAAAAATGTTATCGTATCATTAATCGAATATTAGCAAAATTATTGAAAATTTAAAAAATTGGTTATATAGTTTTCCAGTTCCACGCATAGGTACGAAGTTAGACAGTTAGTCGTTGCGTACACGACTAATTGACTAGCAAAATATTAGTCCCATTAGTCTAGATTACGACTAACCGATCATCAATCGGAAGAGACGACTAAGGACTAACCAAATTTGTCATTAGTCGTGAATAATACACGAATGATTAGTCGTTAGTTTTGATTGGTCAATCGACGAACAAATGCCCGTCTCTGGTCATTGGCAGGAGATCAATTTCAAAGATTTTTAAACAATTTTAAAGATTTTAAAAATTAGTTTTAACTGCTCAACCAAAACAAAGACGAAGGTTGCTAAAACTGTAAATGCCAAAAATTATAGCGATAACAAGATGTCCACCCTACGGAACAAATTGGAGCACGTTCAGGGAAAGCAGAGGGGAATTTGGGCCCTAGGAAACCTGCTGCAAAAATTTTAATATTTCATCATTTCAACACTTTTCGTTAGAAATTGCAATCCCGTACCCCCCCCCCGCAATCCCATGTTTTAAGGATTATGGCTTCCGGATTTATTTTCCACTCTCGAAGCTCGACTCGTCGACCTACAGCTATTAACTTTTCTAAAAATTCTCCAATTTATTTTTTAAAATTAAATAAACTTGGAAAGAAATCAGGGTTAATGAAGTGCCGAAACTTCTTATGGATCTTCGTGCCTTAAATTTTGTACTCTTTCCAAGTTTGTTTATTTATGAAAAAATTAATGAAAATTCTCCATTGTTGTTTTAAAATTAAATAAAACTAGGAAAGAATTCAAAATATCTCGCCAACACTAACCAAACTTTTTACGGATCCTCGTATTTGCGATTTTGTATTCTTTCAAGTTTATTTTTTAAAAATAAACGAAATAATTTAACAATGTTACAAAAGTTAACAACAGCCGTAGAGGAAAATAAATCTTGAAGTTATCCTTCCTTTAAAACAAACAAAAAATTATATAATATTGCGGGTACGGGGTACGGGTATCGCCTTAAATATATATCTTCAACGCGGTTTGATTCCGAAGATATTCCGACAGTTTTTGAAACTAACATCTACACACGCAAGGTAGCTTACAACGTAGGTACGGTAGTAATTAAAGTGAGTAGGAGGCTTCCGACCGAAGCGAAGTAGAGGTACATCGAGAGTTTGGATCGACTAAAAATCAGTTTCATAGATGAGTAACTTCCGCTTCGGTTTCGTCCGCCCCAATGTCCTCCTGACCCTCTTCTGAGTAAGGCACCTTGTAAGTGCCGTCGCTTGTACTCGTCTCTTCTGCTGGCACTTTGTGTGAAACCGATTCTTGACTAGTGAGACTAGAGTCCGAGAGGGTTGATTCCGAGTATTTGGAGGAGGCATCGCCATGCTGCATGGGCATCAGCGTGTCCGTGGACTTGTGGCAGGTTAAGCAGTCCCAGGAATGCGGCTTGCCGTTGGAGCAAGTCAAGTGCTCTTCGGCAATCTCCATGGCCATGGCGGCCGCCATCCGCTTGTGGTGGGCCAGCGGCGAACGTCCGCTCGAGCTCTTGATGCCGCTGTCGGAGTGGCAAGAGTTCGTCAGGATGCTCTCGTCCCAAGGAAGCTCCGAAGAACTGGTTTGGGTGCTGGAGTAGCTTCCGGTGTCTTCGATGCTGCTTTCGAAGCCGGTGGACGTGTCCGAACTGGTGTAGGAATAGACGCTGCAAGGACTGGGCGGCAGTCGGCGACGAACGAACTTGCAAGGACTTTGCGGTACTCGGATGCCACGCTCCTTCCATACTGGAAGAAGGTTTATAACGTTTACCATTGCCTCAGTTATGAAAGACATCTACGTTCCAGTAGAAGCCAACTTACCCAACAGAAGCTGATGTTCCCTCTCGCAAAGTCTTTCCAATTCAAACATTTTGTCTTGCAACACCCTCTGAAAGTACGAATTTTACCTCTTGAAATGAGCGTCCATCTCGTTAACGGCATTATCTGATATTTGGAAAAGATTTTAATACCTGAAGGTCCAAGTATTTCATGTGTAGTTCCACTTTGTGGACGCAGTTCTCGAAGAGCACGACCATCCTCATTCGGTTGTCGCAGTTTTTGATGAAACCGACCAAGGTTTTGTGGTCTACTTTCTCCATGTCGTTGCCGTTGATGGACAATATGACATCGCCTGCGACGAAAACATAAATGTGAGTTGGTAAAAGTCCCCAAATTTTGTCACAAATCCAAATTTTCTTTCAAATTTTGGGAAACAAAATTCCTCTCTTTACCCGGCCTCATCCCAGCCCGAAAAGCCGGTCCATCGTACTCCACATAATCCACGTAGGTGATAACTTCGAACTCGTCGTTTTTCTTGTAGTGTATGCCGTAACTCTGTAAATTAAACATGAAATGATTATTAATTAAACAAAAGTGCTGTCTTAATAGCTAGAGGAGTTAATCTTTGGCAGTTTAAGAGAATCTACCAATAATTCCCCCAGAAATAAATTGTTAAATATCTCTGACTTTTTAAAATTATTTTTCCCTAACTTTTTCAAAATAAATCACTTCTCACAAACATTTTCATCACCGTTCCCTGACCGTTTAAATTTGCATGAATTTCACCATTTTCCGATTATAAATATGTTAATTTTCAAATTTTGCAAAACACGGTTTGCAAAATCGTGGATAACATTGGCCTAATGTAATTTCTGTCGTTGGTCAGGGAAATTTGTTTAAAATTCTGGAAAGCACCGGGATGTTGAATTTGAAATTGTCGGGGGAACCCTGCAAAGTGCCAATTTTTAAAATATTAAAAAGTTAATTTTATGCTCCGTGCATCGATCCACGGATGGTGCATTTTTTTTTTTTTTTTTAATTCCAGCGATTTTATTTAAAATGTAAAAACAATTTCGTGGAAAATTTATTAACTCGGATTTCGCAATTCCTAGTTACCTGCCTCCGTTATCAGTAGTCGAGTAATTTTATTGAAAATAATTAATTTGATGCCTGAAACTTATCTTCGGAGAGAACACGATCGACGGTAGAGACTCTCTTAATAACACGGTGGATTTTTCGGGATGAATAATGCGAGTTTAGGATATTAATAAAGATTATGAAAGGCAGTTTTATCTTTTCTTATCTGTCAGATTATGAGCCATGCTTTGTTTCTCGAAGGAGATGAAAAGCCCTTTCTCTCTGCATTTTATATAGTCTAAGAAGATTAAACGAATGGCTCGCAAAAACCCTTTCGCTAATTTACTCCGAGTGAGGTCAAAGCACCCGAAAAATCTTTCGAGTCGACTGAAATTGGCGCTGCGAAAGCACTTTTCGGGAGACAAAACTGCATTAAAAATGAATGTCGCTACATGGGTAGCTAATATAGCGATTTTTATGGGCCGATAAATACCAAAATTGCAGTCGGAGAATTTTGCCTGTCAGAATGCCAGAGCGCGGATTTAAGCCCTAAAATGAGCGAGTAATATTGTATAGCTCGCATTTTATGAAAATTTGCCTTTTCACGACGCTCCTAAATGAGTTCCTAAAGCCAACTTTATAGTTTTATGGCCAAGATAACATATTTAAAACTCATCGAAGGTGCGTTTTAATTTCTCGCTAGAGAAGCGACATTTTAAACGCGATATTAATATTGTTTCGAGCGTAAAGTTGTGCGCGAAATCTTTCCTTCATTAAGAGGGTGTAGCCAGCTGAAAATTGAGAGTACACGAAGTAAAACCAATTTTATAAAAAAAAAATGATATTGGTTAGAAACATTTGATTCACGCCAGTTTTTTTTCTTTTTCGAAATGTTAGGAACGACGTCGAAATTTGCATTCGATTACTATATATATCAGGGTACCCCTAGACCTAGAAAACCTGTAAAAGTCAGGGAACTTGAAAATGTCTGGAAGAGTCAGGGAATAATCACTTTTTTTTTATAAAGTCGGAAATTCAACGTATTACCGATACGGTTGTCGCGATCAAAAATTACTGCTTCTACGTGGTTAGTTCAGGGCCCATTTGCAAACTTTTTTAATTGCAAATTTGCAACAGTTTCTGAGGCCAAATTTGACAAATGTGCAAAATTTTCTACATTTTCCGAATACATAAGTGTCAAATTTTTTTAAAAAATTCATGCTAATTTATTCATTTTTCTATGATAATTTTGAAATTTTTTTAAGATTGTCATCAGTCAATTTTGAAAATATTTAATATTTTCCTGTGTGTCGTAGATAACATTGACATATGTCAATTTTTGACATTGTCATTGGTCAGGGACACTTTTTTTAAAGCCAGGAAAAGTCACGGAAGTTAAAATGAAATTTCTGGGAGAACCCTGCATATTTTTGTGTAAAAGTAAGCACATTTTATTTTCAAATCGTCCATAAGTGCACTTTGAGCCGTCATCACTTTCCCAAAAAGAAACTAACAGGAAAATATAAAATCCTGAAACTTATTAAGAGGGTGCTAAAACAACATACCAGTAATGTAAGACATTTAGAAAGAAGCTCCTGGCTCGAATGGAGAATGCCGTCATATCCGCATTGAATTAAGATGCAGTATAGGGTTTGCATCCTCTTTAGACGATTTAGAACTTCATAACCACGATGTTAAAAATTGAAATATTGACTTTAGTTCGCAGAGTGTGCAAAACCTCACTCGCGAAGATTCTAACGAAGCCTTTTCGAATATTTATATTATTTTAAAGTCTTATAACTTCGATATCAATAAGCGAAAGAATTATACAATTTTTATAAAACACATATAGCCTTAGATATTTGAATCGTACATCTATTTAATTCATTATGTTGATTCCTTGTCTTTGGTTATTAACTTAGGCATGAACTTGATATTTTAACTCAAATTGTGGGCATTTAGACAACGAAGGTAAATAAGTCTACGTGAAATTTACATTCAGAAATTGTCGATAAGAAATACCCGTAATATCGGGTATTAAAAATCATCTTTTAAAACTAGTTATTTTCCTTCGTATGTAAAATATACGAAAATATAGTAGGGACGGAGTTAAGCGTGGGGTGATACGGAGATGACTTTTCCTATACTACTATCCACTCCTAGAGTGAACGATCGGACATCACTCGGACCTTAAAACTCGTCGCGCATTTCTTCATGCTCCTGAAATGCTGTCAAAAGTTTAAAAAACCGCCGTAGGCCCACTATCTCCTCGGACTCTATCTTATCCCACCAATTTTAAGCACGTGTAATTTTTGAAACGTATTTATGATTTATGATTTTTGATTTTCATTTATTTTTGGCTTATTGATTATTGAACTATATGTTCGGGAATGATGTAAGAATTTTTCCAACACTTTTCATTAAAATCCATGCAGCCGTTTTTTTCTTTTTAAAAATCCTTGTGGAAACATATTGGGAATACTATAATATAAAACTGAAATAACTCACCTGTAGAGTGAATCCGAACGATCCGTTCTTCCTTTCCACGATGATGGTTCGTCTTCTTCGGTCCTCGTCCGGCTGCGTCAAGATGACCCTGTCCGGTTTCACCGTCTCCAGAACTTGAGACTGCAACGACGTTCGATCAGAGATCACAAAAATGCCATTCAACTCCGCACTCATCTTCATATCATCATCAAACTCTCCAACCGCGAGTCAAGAAACTACTTTCACACTCCAAACTCCATCACTCCATCATCCTGGTGGTAAAAGACTATAACGAGCGGCGCTATTCAGCGAGATCCGAGCCACGTCCGAAATCCAGCAACATATCCATTTAAGTGCGTCTTATTCTCGTTTCATGCCACGAATGGCAATCTTGAATCTGGTGACACAAATTCGATCACGTCATTTCATCTGGCCTAAATTTTCAAGTTTTTCGTTGATTTTTTCGAGAAGAAATATAGGAACAACGTCCAGACTGGTTCGACGTGTCTTTCTCCCAATTGCATTAATTGGCGCTGTTTTAGCAACGAGCCAATGCGAAATTTCCCCAAAACCCCAATTTCGGCCTTGGCCACACCCTGCAGCGAGCAGCCTCTTTACGGGGGTTTGGACTTGGCACTGTTGTTGCTTTTGGAAAATATTTCTGATTTCACTTTTTGGCATATGACTCACGTATACGCACTGTGTAATCATTCATTGATTTTTGGCTCTTTCCAACGTAGGGGCGAGCCTCTAGCGTAAAAATCCATAAGATATGGCACGGGCTAACTAAGGATAGAAATTTATGTTCAGGTCATTAAATAATTAATTAGGGGCGGGGTTAAACCCCGCGCTGAGGGGAGGGAACGGTGCCATTTGCACCCGAATTTCCATGGACTGGTTTTTTTGTTTCGTTTTTTTATAGGGTTTCTTTGAAACATTATGATATCATAATTAAATGACGGTGTTACGAAGCGAGTTATCAGTTCATTGTAACTGCATGCTCACGTTGATAAAAAAATGCATTTAAAATGAGTTTGAAAATACAAATAGATTTGAAGGTATGTAATGCAGTTTAAAATACATTTTTGAAAGACGATGACAAGAATGCTGCATTTTAATAACGCAAAATGTATTTTTGAAATGCGTTACTCGATATGTTACCATAGCAGCGAGGGTGCCAGGGGGTGGACTGTACCCGGGCGCCGACGATAAGGGGACGCCAAAAAGAAAAAAATTACATTTATATCCACTTCGTCGTGTAAATTTAAATTTTGTTTTGTAATATTGAGATGATGTGAATTTTTGGGTGAATTTTACGAAATTGTCGACAGTTTCCGAGGCTAATTTTGCGAAATTCTCCTCTTAATTTTGCAAAATTCTCGATATTTTCCTCTCTTAATTTTTCAAAATTCTCAATATTTTCCTCTCTCAATTTTACAAAATTCCCAATTGTTTCCTCTGTCACTTTTTCAAAATTCTTTTAAAATTCTCAATAGTTTTCTCTCTCAATTTTGCAAAAATTCTCGATATTTTCCTCTCTTATTTTTGGAACATTCTCAATATTCTCCTCTCTTAATTTTGCAATATTTTCAACATCATCGTTGGTAAATTGAATTTTCTTTCGTCAATTTGTCAAAAATTGACCAATAGTCAATTTTTCAAACTTTTTATCGGTAAATTTTGAAAGTTTTTTTTACACTTCTGCAATTTTGCAAGTTTTAGCGCAGACAAATTTGTGTTCTTTTACGAATTTTCTATAATTGTCAATTTCCGGCTTAAGACGGTATTATATCGAGCAAAATGACATAACATTCGGATCAATGACAATATTGTCATTTTTTATCGCACCTTATCACGTTTGAAAAATTCGTTTTATCTCAAATTTTGTCATTGTTAGTTGTGTCACATTTGATGTCGAATTGCGATATACGTAAGCGTTTTTTTTTTAATATAATCATTATAATTTGTAAAATTTTGCTCATCGGAACTGCATTTTAAATAATCCCAATGTATTAGATGTGGGTACATATACGAGGGGAATATAAAAATGAACTTTTTTAAGAATAACTGCGTGGGAATTTTTCAAACGTGAACTCCCGATGCTCATTATTTCCCTTTGTTATCTACAAAACTAGATAATTATCGAATATTTATAATTTTAAGCTTAAAACGCTGGATCTTCTACACAAAAAATTCCCATAGAGAATGCGTCAGTAGGCCAGAGGTTGGTGCACTCTGTCACTTCACAAAAAAAAGTCCTATAATTTCGTATCGATTGTGTCTTCTGTTTATCGTTGAGAAAAATATCCAGGAAGCGAGAAAACTAGCATTGTCAAGGGCATTGTATTTTATATTTTTTGGGCTGCAATGGATTAATTTCAGTTTATGTACTGCGTAAATATTACGCAATTGACACATTTTAAAAATGGCAGTTGTCGATGGTTTCTATAGAAATTCAATTAAGAGTACTGTATAACCGAGAAGTTCTGGCTCCGAACCCGAAATTTGGAAATTTCGCTTGGTCATTAACCACCATCGAAATATAATCAAAGCGGATTTCCTTTTCGCGTTTAATTCTGACCTTGGGAGAGAATAATTTAAACAATAGCTCGCTTTTTTTCCTAAGAAAGCTTGCCTTGTTTCTCGCTGCGTGTCTGTACGAGCCTCGACTGCAGTCCACAAATTTCGATTTTCAACTTCCATGACTTTTCCAGGTTTTTAAACAAATTTCCCTGACCAATTGACAATGTCAACATTGATGTGTGCCACTGTTATCCACCATTTCGAAAAATCGACGCCGGACAATATTTAATATTTCGTAAAATTTACTAATGATATAATTTTGAACAATTTTCAAAATTTACGATGAAAAATTGTAAAAATGTTGCAAAATTAGCGTGAAAAAATGTTAAAAATTGGACAAATTTGTATGCGTAAAATGTAGAAAATTTGTATTCTGAAAAAAAAAATGGAGAATATGGCAAATTTGTCCTGGGAAACTGTTGAAAATTTCGCAAATTTATCCTAGGAATAGGTTAAAAACTTCGTAAATATGTCCTTGGAAAAGGTTGGAAATTTGGCAAATTGGTCCTCGGAAATTGTTGAAAATTTGTCCTCTGAAATTGGTAACAATTTTGAAAGTTTTTACTGGGAAAATTTTAAAGGTTTTTGCAAATGGGCCCTGAGCTAACCACATGGCAACATTTTACAGTTTTATAGTTTGGAATACGTGTAGGCTAATGCATTTTAGAATACATTTAGCGAAAATAAAATGCATTTTCGAATAAATTCGTTATTGAAATGCATTTTTTAATACATTTTTCGTTATTAAAATGCATTTTTGAATAAATATTTCGTTATTAAAATGCATTTTTGAATACATTTTTGAATAAATATTTCGTTATTAAAATGCATTTTTGAATACATTTTTCGTTATTGAAATGCATTTTAAACTAACTTTTGAAATACATCTTGAAGAATGGATACGCGCGTAATGTATTTTCAAATGCATTACACGTGTTCCAATCCACACAAAATTTCAAATGCATTTCTTTTACAGTGTGTGACTTCCGCGAACGACAAGCTAGTAATCGATTCGGTGAAAGTAGAGGAACTCGGATAGAAGCTACGAATCGCACTTGAGTACTCGTGAAGTCATGCGCGCTAGAAGGAATTGATATAAAAACTGCGCTAACCGAGAGTTAAATCTTTAAGCCAATTAACTCGAGCCAAATTAAGAGCTTGCCAATTTTGTACTATTGACTTCACGACCGCCAAAGTACGTTTCGTAAAGCTTAAGTTCTGTCCGACTATACCCTTCTAAGGCAGATTAAGGTGGGAATGAATGGTTTTCGAGTACGTAGAAGACTCCTTTCCGAGAAAGAATAAAACGACACTTTTGTCATCGTCTCCTGCTGCTTAATTTCTATCAAACCAACGATGTTTTCCTGTCTTTCTCATAAATTTGGTTAGAAATTTGCCATTGTTGGAAACGACGTTAGTCACACAGTTCATTTACAATATGCATTTCTTTATTCGTTTCATGCAGCATTTTACCAAACGGGAAACAAAACAGGAACACATCGCGGTTTTGAGAAATGTCGGAGAAGTATACTTCGAGGAAAAATGGTATGAATTTGACATTTGTTTTGCTGCCATTTTTGCATGAAAATTTTCGCAGAAATGCACTATTTATGGCGCGCCGTGCAAAATATCCAAATAATCGAAGATATACACGCGGAGTGTCCATTAAGTTTCCGCAATCATTTAAAAAAAACGGCTGTATGGATTTTAATGAAATTTGGTAGACAAATCCACGTAAACGTCATCAATTATTCAAAAAAATGTCCATTTTGGGAGCTGCATTTTTGGCATCGTTCTGGCAGCGATTGTATGCCTCCCTCAAAAAACGTTTAAACCATTGTTTTTCTCGAACTTTAAACCCCAGCTGACTTGGTGAAAATAGTACAAATATTTCGCAGACCGCTAAGGTATAAATACAAACCTTGATCAGGGTTTCCCCTTCGGGAAATTTCATATTCAACTTCCCTGACTTTTCTAGGTTTTGAAACAAATTTCCCTGATCGAGACAGACAATGTCAAAATTGACACGCGACGATGTTTTCCACGATTTTGCAAAATCGAAACAGGAAAATATTCATAAATATGCCTTAATTTACTGATGATAATTTGGGACATTTTTACGAAATTAACTTGAGAACATTTTGTGACAATTTTCAAATCTGTCTATACGTTAAACTGAAAGTTTTGATAAGTTGTCCTCAGAAAAGATTAGAAATTATGCATCTGTCTTCTAAAATAGGGGAAAAATTTGAGAATTTGTGCTTGGAAAAAATTGGAAAGCTTGAAAATCTCTATTCAGAAACTGTTGAACATTTTGCAAACTTGTTCTCGAAAACTGTTGAAAATGTATCAAATTCCACACCTGAGCTAACCATGTAGAAGCATTAATTTGGATTAGGACAACATTAATGCGTTGAATTTCCCTGGCGTTTTCAAAATAAATCATTCTTTCCTGACTTTACCGGGTTTTCCGAGTCTTTTTCTAGGCTTTTTCTCGGACCGGCTGTTGAGAAACACTGGTTTAAGCCTCGGGCATTTGTTCGAGCCACCCAACGTCCACTTCTCTCACCGTCTTTCGCACTTTTAACGGCCATTTCTCGACCGACCAATCCACTCCTAGACCGAACGTTCGGACATTACTCGGACCTTAATTACGCACCAATTTTAAGCACTTGGTAATTTTTGAAACGTATCTTTTAATGTTGAAATATGTTCAGGAATGATGGAAGAATTTTTCCAACACATTTCATTAAAATCCATACAGCCTTTTCGTTTTTAAATGATTGCGGAAACTTAATGAACACGCACTCCTCGTATGCAAAGTTAGCACCCAAATCATGGTTTTTATCAGTTCTGACCCCTTTTTTCGATTAATAACATGTTTTCAGTCGTTCAGTCATCGAGCCGGGCACCAATACGAGTTCGTCGATACCGATATTGGCCATGTTTTACTAGATAAGTGGGGTTTATGCATCGTTAATCAATCTAGCTTTTTTTGGATGAAATTGAACGAATGTTTTTTTTTTTGTTCTACTTTTCAAAATTAAGACATGCATGGAAGAGTGCGTAATGAACGCCCGAAAGGCTTACGTGTTAAATTTAAATTGTCATTAAAAGGTAATTTCAATCGCTCATTAAATCTTGTTTTAACCTCAAATCCTAGATTCTCATTAAGTTCTCCACAATACTCCAAAATTCTCGTAAAATATACAGAGTGCGATTATTATAAATAATCCTTTCCTTCCAATAAAAATAATTTAGTAAAAATTACGTTATAGATAGAAACACGTGTTTGGCATATGTTGAGTGATTTATATTATAACCTATATGTACTGTACATAATTGCATTGTAAGTCTGCTATAAATAGCAACTCCAGTGCCTGAGTTGTTTGACAAAACACGAAGATACAAATCGAATATCGACAAGATATCCCCCAGGCCGCAAAAATTGCAATCAAGCCCGAGTTTATTGACATCGCAAACAAAAGTAGATAAGTTTACTGGCAACATATATACTGCGAATCCAAATCTTGTTGTCTAACAATGTTTTTATTGAATGATTTTTTATTAATGAAGAGAAGAATTTGTGTGCACCCTGTATACGATATTATAATGGAGATGAATATTATAATTAAACAGTGTTTTCCCAGACCTGGAAAAGTCAGGGAACTTGAAAATGACTGGAAAAGTCGGGGAAGAATGAATTATTTTGAAAAAGTCAGGGAAATTCAACGTATAAATGGTGTCACAATTAATCCAAAACTAATGTTCCCACATGGTTAGCTAAGCACCCATTCGCAAAAAGTTTTAACATTTTCGACAATTTCAGAGGACAAATTTTCAAAATTTTCAAACTTGTCGTGAGATAAATTTGAAAGATTTCCAGCACAGATTTGTAAAATTGGAAACACGTACTTTACGAAGAGAAATTTTCAACAGATTCCGATTTGCAAAATTTGTAATAGTTTTAAGAGGTCAAATTGCCAACATTTTCCAACTTTTTGTAATAAATGTTTTCAAGATTTCCAGCCTTTTCCAGCACAGATGTTAAATTTTCAACACTTTCCGAACAAAAATTTTCCAACAAATTCCGAGGAAAAATTTGCAAAATTCTCCACCTTTTCAGAGTACAAGTTTGCGAAATTTGTAAAGTTTTCGAGGACAAATTTGCAAAATTATTAACAGTTTTCGAGGACAAATTTTCAATGGCATACGTCAATTTTGACGTTGTCTCGATCAGGGAAATTTGTTTAAAAACCTGGTGAAGTCAGGGAAGTGGTTGAAAAATGAAATTTCTAGGGGAACCCTGTTAAAATTTCGCGATATAGGATAAAGTTTTATGAAAAATTTGATTTGAAATTCGAAATTTATATATTCTGTACGTGTTTTAGAATACATTTGCAACAATTTCAGTTATCTCTGTAATCGAACCTGTGTCCGGAAGCGAAATCGAAGTGTTTTAATGATCAATTTTTAATGACATAGCTCATTAAACGGAATTATATTCAACATAGGCCATAAGCGTGGCGATAAAACCCTGCCGCTAATCATTTGATCAAACCTCAATTAACGGCAATTCGAGCGGAAAAAAGTCTTCCGGTTAAGGCGGAAGTGCGCCGGTTTTATCCGTAAAAATGCAGTTACGAACGTATTTCGATACGACACGCCTTATCCGATTTAGATGTTTAAATTTTTCGCAAATAGTTTTAGGAATAAAATTATTTTCGATGAATTTTTTTTTTTTTTTTTTTTTTTTTTTTTTTTTTTTTTGCGTATAAATAACTAAGAATTGTGAATTTAGTATTCCTAAGTTTTCCAAGTTTTTATTTAAAATTTAAAATATATCGCCGTAATTAATAAAACGCCATCTAGGGATAAATACGCGCGACATCCTGTATAAATAAGTGTTAATAAATTTAAAATTTACGCGTATAAAAAAATTTAGAAAAAAGGTATCACATTTTTTATTTACTTTTCCTTAACTATAGAAAAACCGTTTAATTTTTAAAAAAATTAATTTAAACTCCCATATTAATGAGCGTAAAGAACAGGGTCTAGAATTTGTTTTATTATATTATTAATTTTTTATTATTATACGTTTAGTCGTGAGTATTTAGAATTAATAATAAAAAAGGTATTGTGAATTTCATACTTTTTTTAAAACTTTTCCACGCGTCAATTACAAATTTATTAAGACTTTCATTTACACACGATGTTATAAATGATATACGCATGATTCCAATTATTATATTAAGTAATAATGAATAATTAATTTATATAGCGCTTTTTTGAAAAACAAACTGACACAAATTCAAAACCGTTGTATTTGAATTTCCCAACTCAGATTTTTCTACTCTTTGAAGTTATTTTTTTTTTAAATAATATTACGGGTTTTAAAAATTTGAACTTCGCACAATTTTACAATTCGCACTGTTTTTTTTAGAAAACAAACAAACAAAATTCAAAACCGTTGCATTTGAGTTTCCCAGCTTAGATCTTTGAACTCTTTAAAGTTATTTTTTAATAATAGAACGGGTTTTAAAAATTTCAACTTCGCACTTTTTTTTCAGAAAAAAATAACTAAGACAAAAATGTCCCCAACTCAGATTTTCGTCCTCTTTAGAAGTTCATTATTTTTGTTGTTGTAAATAATAGCACGGAATTTAAATTTATTGAAAATAACTATGACATTTCAGACGAATTACTTCAAAGGGGGGAAAAGAAATCGTGTTATAATCTTTTCATAAAACTACGAGTACGTCCCGAATTACACTTCGTAGATTTGCGGTCAGGGGGTTACGGAGCCTGTCTCGAATGTCCATGAAATTGTACGCCGGGTCATAAAACCACGTTTCATAAGTATATAATAGCAATTTCTTAGCTCTAATTGCTTCGACGACAGGTCACGTGGGGCGCCACACAAGCCCTCGTTTTTTGGCAACGGTGCAAAACGCGTTGGAGTGCAGCGAGGGGAAGACACTTTGCAAGGGGTTAACCAACCGGAACACGTGTTAAAAGGAAAAGGAACCAGAACGACTAAGACAGTGGCATCGAAAACATGAGCAATATCATGACTAATGGGCTATTTTTATCTAAATGATCATTTCTTCAACTAACAGCGAGAAGAAGAAACAACTTAATTACGAGATTCTGTCGCGCAAGGTCAACCAGCGATTCGCTGCATGTCTATGGCAATTTTTCGAGCCTCGTTAAGACGAATCTCGAGGGACGTCAACACGTGTTCGTTTAAACCCTAGTTCGTAGTATCGGAATTCGGACAAAACGTGACTTCGACGATAAGAACTAAAGTTTCCAGAAAAGTTTCGATGAAATCCTACCCAACATACTTAATGGGAAGATCTAAAATATTCAATGTTATGCCTAAAAACTATCTTCGTAATTGCGAGATTCTCATTCAATTTTAAGCACAAGTAAAAGATTCTCACCAAATTCTTGTCTCAATTACCTGATTCTCAGCCAATTTTTGACTCAATTACCAGATTCTCACTCAATTTTTGGCTCAATTACCAGATTCTCATCCAATTTTTTGCCAAAAAACTCACCCAATTTCTAACTCAATTACAAGATTGTCACCAAACTTTTGGCTCAGGTTCCATATTCTCATCCAATTTTTGACTCAATTACCAGATTCCGATCCAATTTTTGACTCAATTACCAGATTCTCACCACATTCTTGGCTCAATCACCAGATTCTCATCCAATTTTTTGCCACAAAATCTATTACCCAATTTCTGACTCAATTACAAGATTGTCACCAAACATTTGGCTCAGGTTCTATATTCTCATCCAATTTTTGACTCAATTACCAGATTCTCATCCAACTTCTAATTACCAAATTCTCGCTACATTTCAGACACAATTACGAGATTCTCATGCAATATTCAGCACAATTAACTGAATTCTCATCCAATTTTTGGTTCAAATACCATATTCTCTAATATTCTTTTTAGCGCAATTGCAAGAGTCTCATCGAATTTTTGGCACAATTACAAGATTCTCATCCAATTTTTGAATCAATTACCATATTCTCTTCCAATCTTTTAGCACAATTACCAGATTCCCGTCCAATCTTTGAGTAACTACCAGATTTCCACAAAATTTCTGACTTTAAAAAACCATATTCCCACCAATATTTTGACTCAAATTACCATATTCCCATAAAATTTCCAACATAAATTGGCACCGTTACTAAAACGGCCGATGAAAATCAAGGCCTCGTCATTGCGTAACATCAGCATTGCGCTTAATTTGGGGGTAAATGCTGGTATAAAAAGCAGCTAGTATAGCACTCACCTGGGCAAGTTCAATGTTGGCCGTCGTGGGATTCGTTTCTCCGTAATGTCGAGGCTTTTTCATGTGCTTCTTTTTTGGAAATTTCGGAGAAGCCATGCCACCTCCGACGTGCATTTTTCCTGAACGTTGATTTTCAGCTCCGAATCCACGATTTCAATCCCCGAGCCCAAAAATATGCTGAAAAACGAAGCTCGGACGATGATGCGGAAAATGGACAGCTAAAAAGCAGTGACCACTGAGCGCTCACTGGCCTTTCACGCCATTGCTCGCTGCCTGCGTTTAAAAGACAGATGAGAGATGATTAAAACCGCGTGACGTCACGGCTCCCCTGGGCGACTCCAAAAACGGAGAAAAGTAGGGGAGGAAGGAGAGCGTAGGAGGAGCGACCTTTGAGGAAAGTGGCGCGTGGCGGCGCTCCTAGACGGGAGAAACGTCGATGGTGGCCGGACCAAATCTATCACCCAATTTCTGACTCAATTACAAGATTGTCACCAAACATTTGGCTCAGGTTCTATATTCTCATCCAATTTTTGACTCAATTACCAGATTCTCATCCAACTTCTAATTACCAAATTCTCTCTACATTTCAGACACAATTACGAGATTCTCGTGCAATTTTCAGCACAATTACGAGATTCTCATCCAATTTTTGGTTCAATTACCATATTTCCTAATTTTTTTTAGCGCAATTGCAAGATTCTCATCGAATTTTTGGCTCAATTACAAGATTCTCATGCAATTTTTGAATCAATCACCATATTCTCATCCAATCTTTTAGCACAATTACCAGATTCCCATCCAATCTTTGAGTAACTACCACATTTCCACAAAATTTCTGACTTTAAATCACCATATTCCCACCAATGCGCCGTCATTCGTAGGAACATAGGGAGCTAGTTGAACAACACTCAACTATTTCCAACTTTTCACGACATTTCAATTCATCGACATTTCCAACATTGTGAAAGTTTCTTCCAAAAAAAATGTTCCAGATTTTCGAACGTTTATTCAAAATTTAAAACGGTTTTTTTTCTCTCCAAAATTTCGGTCTATATTTTTTCCCCAGCATGTTTCCCAACAGTTCGACCGGAATTTTAAAAATGAAGAAGGTATGTTAAAAATTGTAGAACGTTTCTTCAACATTTCAAACGTTTTTTTCAAAAAATTTTGGCCGATTTTTTCCCCTCAAAATTTCAAACGAAACTTTGTTTTAACATTTCGACCGTATTCTAAAAATTTAGTTGTTTTTTCGTCAAAATTTCAAACGTTTTTTTCAAAATTTAGAACGTATTTTTTAAAAAAAATTGGAAGGTTTCTTTAAAATTTAAAATGTTTTTCCAAAAAAAAAATTCGGCCGTTTTTTTCCCCAAAATTTAAAACAAAACCTTGTTCAACATTTCGACCGTATTTTGAAAATGTAGGACTTTTTCTCAAAATTCGACCAATATATTTTAAAAATTTCGTATGTTTCTTCAAAAGTTAGGTCGTTTCTTCAAAATGTCAAACGATTTTCCAAAATGTAGGCCGTTTTTCCAAAAAATTTCAACCATTTTTTTTTAAACATTTAGAACGTATTTTTAAAAATTCGAACGTTTGTTCAAAATTTTGGATGTTTTTTTTTTTAAATTTCGGCATTTTTTGTCCGCCCCCCCAAATTTCTGATTTAATCAAATTTCGAAGCGTATATCTTTCAACAGTGACTGCCGAAGTACGATTGGCAAAGCTCATCTGTCCGAGTGTCCCACTCGATATTCACATTAAATGGACCTTACGCGGACACTTACGTAACCGCGCCACGAATTTACCAGACACCCCGTAATAGTAGCCTCGCACCGAGCCCGGGCCCCAGTTGTCGCTTTGAGCCGAGAGATGGCGCCAGCGTGTCTCCGTCCCCGGTTTGTTGTCGTTGTGCCGTGCTAGAGTAGTAGTAGGGGAGCAGAGTCTCTTGTGTAGTAGTTGTACCATTGTCCTCGTGGGCTTCACATTCCCAATTTCTTCTCCGCGTCTTCAGCCCCATAAAAATCGGTTTTTAAAAAAACAATGTGATACGTTCGTTTCCACCCGTTCTGTTTTTGTGTCGGAATAATGTTGGCTTCGTCTCCGTCTCCTTGCCGAAGCAACATGGCATCACGAAGCTGCAGGCTGGATCCTCGCAATTTGGAGATCAAAACCAAATCCATCGAGCAGACGCTGGTGCCGCTGGTCACGCAGGTAAGGACGCTTTCTACGTACGCTACTCTACTCCTGACCTAGAAAAAAGCTGTCAAGTCAGCCATAGGTGAAGCGCGAAAAATTAGGATAAAATAAAACCGAGCTGGGCTATTCCGTTAGGCCTAGAATCGCACGCTTCTCGTTGATGGGATGTGTGACAGAGTTGGATGAATGATCTCCGGTGAGGTGAGGGGAGCTGGCCAGAACGATGCTCCTGAAGACGCTTCGGGCGTTGCTGCTGCTGCTGCTTGCTGACCACTGACCAGCGAATGCGGTCGGACCGTAATAGTAGTAAAAGCGTGGCGTGACTGACCGCTATATACGTTACGTTAACGTAGAACGCTGCTGCTGGTCTTGTCCAGTGGCGTGCTCCGTTAAATTAGAAGCCTTCGAAGAATCTTTATACGATCTGAAATTTCAAATTGGTTTCGCAAAAAAGGAAAGTATACGCGAAAAGTTTAGCAAAAAAAAAAAAAAAAAAAAAAAAAAAAAAAAAAAAAAAAAATGCAATTAGTTTTATTCGATGGTCTTCAATGTACAGCGGCGTGGTTTTGTTAAATTATGCATTTATTTTTGAATATCTTTTATCTTTTGAAGAATCTTTACATGATCCGCATTTCCAAATCGCTTTTGAAGAACAAAAAATACTTGAAAAGTTAAGCGAAAAATACGATTAGTTTTACTATTTATTTTAGTTTTACCATTTATTGCTAACCATAAAAAGAACACCAGGATGGAACGTGCAGTGCTTTTCTTTAGAACACCAGAATGCATGCCCTGGGGTGTTAATGTTCTATTTCCCAGAATGCATCACTTAAAAACAAGCATTCTTAATAATAATAATAATAATAATAATAATAACATTAATATAGATATGAAAAGGAATGGATAGGCCATTGTCAACATGGCTGTCAACGTGACAAAAACATTCGATTTAATATACACAAACTCTTTTTAACACTCCGTTACTCGCGCTATTATCTGAGAGATACACGAATTTTTTTTTCAAAAAGGACGTCCTCATGTAGGGGGTAGGAGGGGGGGGGGTCAGGTTGAAACCGTTGAATCGACGTACGTCCACTCGATAAATAAATGCCAAATAAATTCGGTTCCCAAAGTAAAAGGAAAATTGAGCGCAATTGTGTTATAAATTGCAATAGTCAGTGAACAGGGTACCTCCAGTCCTGGAAAAGTCAGAGAACTTCAAAGCTCAGGGTCCATTTGCAAACTTTCAAATATTCCCGGTACAAATTTGCAAAATTTTCATTTTTCTCGAGCATAGACTTGCAAACGTTTCAACCTTTTCCTAGGTCATCTTTACAAATTTTTCTACGTTTTCCCGAGGACAAATTTGCAAATTTTTCTACGTTTTCCAGAGGACAAATTTGCAACATTTTCCACGTTTTCCCCCAAGTACAAATCTTCAACCTTTTCAACAGTTTACGAGTACAGATTTGCAAGATTTTCAACAGTTTCTGAGGAGAAATTTTAAAAATTAACAACAGATTCTGAGGACAAATTGGCTAAACTTTCAACATTTTCCGAATACGATTTTTTTTTAAGTTTCGGACGTCCGAATGGGGGGGGGGGGGGAGAGGGGGTTCCTGATTGACCGGACTCAATGCGGACAGGGGGTAGGGGGAGTCTAATTTTGGAAAATTGTTAAGACGTCCTTTTCGAATGGCCCCTAACTCGACAACAGTTTTGAGTCTTTCGATTATGGTTTCCAATACTTGCCTAACTCAATGTCAGTGACATGTATGGACATGTTGAGACTGCACGTTTGTTTAACTTTTCCAAATTCATACAATTATTTCGTTATTTCTGCTATTAATTTATGTAACATTTATCGTACCATTTCTTGCTTAATTGGGTGCAAATCAGAAGTTTTTTTATGATACAGTAAATAGATTCGTGGAAAATACAATTAGCGTGTGCCCAGAAAACCCAAGTGAGGCTGAGTACCCACTGAAACTGCAATCACGACTGTAATAGGAATCTTTAATTGCAACTGTTTGTATTTAGTTTATGTTACATATTGTGATTAAAACGTATAAAATATAGTTCGTATTTCCTTCAGTAGCACTATTACTGTATAGTACTTTTTCTTAAATTGAACAACATTACGCAACAATCTAAATGAGTACATTGTATATGACTGATATCAAAATGATCAAATCAAATTGTGTACGTAACAAAATTCAGCGTACTATTTCATTGATATTTCTGACTATTAAATTTCATCTTCCATAATGTTTTTTTACGTGCGTTCTCTGTGGGAATTATATAGCCAATATATGCATTGTAATCGCAATCATTCCAATATCTTGCATTCATCCGGTAATGATGAATGATGAAAATCCGGATTTTGGCATCATTACTGGGACGTGGTTTGTTAATTAGGGGCGTGGTTGTGGATACCGCCACAAATAATGACTGTACAGATTGCGCGCATCATTAATTAAGTCATTAGTATTGACCATGTAGGTTTCCCCCATAGACAACACTAAGTATTTAAATTTGGCGCGCCACGCATTTCTGACTCGTTTTTCCACTTTTGCTACACTTCGTGCAGGCGCATGCGCGGAATGATGACGAAAAGTCCTTATTACTGTACGCAGATACGCGTTTCTAAACAAAAATTGCCATTTCGAACGATCGTGTCAAGGGGACTCTACAGGATCAGTACTGTAATACTTATATCCTGTATGCTATCAATACCACCAAATATGTTGCATAATTTACGTACATTACATTACAGACTTATACGATCAGTTTAACTGACAATATTTTGCTTTATTAGCGCTCAATTCTCCACTATCAGTAATCGCAATCATTCTGCGCATGCGCGCGCACATACTGC
>JAQGAO010000954.1:0-27908 GCA_034697705.1 Ommatoiulus sabulosus | reverse complement strand
GCCGCCACTTAGAGAATTTTGCACATCCTCAAAATTCTCACCGACCTCGACCGGGGAGCGAACCCCGCTAGTTAGGACCGAGAGGCAAGCGCGTAACCCACTCGACCATCGGCGCCGGTAAAAGTGCTTGTGTTCCCCGCCTTATGAACCCACAAACATATGATTCAATCATATTCAATCCGACCATTTTTATTAGATGTTTTAAATTCCAAACGATTCATCATGAGTACTTGTATCTTTCAGGTCAGACACCAATAAATAAGACTTAGTTTTCAGTAAATATGAGCTTGTAATGAGATTTTTCTAGCTTTTTAATTTTCCTTATAAAAATGTGTTTATACTTTGTCGGCAGAATTTGTACATAGAAAATTTCAAACAATGCAGGGACGAAAATACCCATTTGACAACCATTGGGCAAGTATCATTTAAGAGAAAATTTAAGAAAGCATATACAAACAAGGGACAAAAGCATGGCAGATAAATTCAGAAAAATATATTTACATACAACTTGAGGCTGCACAATAATCCTTGCTCTCAACATCAACTTTCAGACGATGTGGAAATAATCAGCCGCTTTTGACCGTTTGGGCAGCCTTAGCAAATCATCCGTCAGTGATTCAGGATTCACACCACCCTCCACTCCACTAGTCCGTTTCGAGGTTGATCCCTTAGTCGCCTGGGGGCTGGCAGAGGGAGTCTTCAATGGCGTGTTTGCAGCACTCACGTTTCCCCCTCTAGGTGTAGTTCCGTCATTGTTCATCCTGTGATTTGGGGATGGTGTGTAGCTGAGGCGTAGAGATTTGTCTGTACCGATGTGGATACCCAACTTGGAGCTTGCCAACCTCTGGGCAGCCGGTGACATGGAAGCGAGGCGTTCAACGTGGGATACACGTGGTGAAGGGCTATAAAAAATGACATTATTTAAGATGATTCTGTTATGAATCTAAACATCACACACTGAAACCGTTTTAGTAACGAGATGACAAACCCCACAGGTGTTTTTAACCAACCAAATTATATTAGAGATATATTGTGAGCAAAGGATGCGTTTGTTTATTGTAGCTTATTTTAAAACTATTTGGTTCTGATTATTGATTATCATGAGGTAAAGACATTGATACACTAAAATCCATTGATAATGTTAGCACCACAGCTTAATCTTGGAATATCACAAGTTTTCACAACAAGGATGCAATTTAAGATGAAAACAATTTTTTACCTTGCAAGTGTTGCTTTCACTGCCTTCAAGGCCAGCTGTTTCTTTTCTCGGTGGTGTTTCCCGACATTTTCTGCTAATTCCAGCGCAAGCTTATCTCTAGCTGGCATAGCAGCAATCCTGAAAGATGGACCCTGCGTGTTGGAGGCGGAGGGAGTGCTGTTACCGTCCAAACGAAACGGGGTGCCTTCGATCTCTCCCCATGTCATCATAGGGGACTCTCCGGCCATGCCGGGAGCCGGCGAAGGTGTGCACACAAAGCCGTAACCATTGACTTTTGGGTCATCCGTTGGAACTACCTCCTTTCCGTCAACTCCGATCTTTCCCTCCTTTGCCTTGGCTTGGACCTGGGCGGCTGCCGAAATCGCCTGCCGGTTTGCTACCTCGTTGAAGGGCATCTTGTGGAACCTGGTGTTGGTGTGGGCAATACCACGCTGCTTTAAAATGAGGTCTTGCTTTTCAGCTTCAGTTAATGGAGCTCCTGAAAATAAAGGGCAAACAAAGAACGCTATCTCACTGCAGATAAGCTGGAGTTTCATGCAATAAGCTAAACACGTCCCAAAGGATGTGCAAACAAAATAAATCTACGTATTCCTTAGCTGAAAAGGACACATTAAATAATTGGTCCATTTATTATTCATTAGCTGCTCCTGAAGGGGTAAATCCACTTGGAGCTATAACTATTTTTAGAAATACAGCATGGCAAGTATTGAAATGAACTCACCATCTGGGACATACATCAAATAATTCTTGTTGGTGTACGTCCATGTGTCAAGGCTAGGGACCCTATGCCTGTCAGTAGCTTGCTCTTCTGCACTTGGCAGGGTCAGGGCATCTTTTTGAAATCTGTCATGCTCGCCTTCTTTGTCATACAACCAAGAATACTTGATACGATGACGTTCATCAGCTTCCTCCATCATGGTGGCAAATGATGCATTGTCCTCGCTCGTGTTTTTGGCCAAATAGGAATCCAAGCTATGATTATCCACTAGATAAGAAAAAAAGCAAAATAATAAGAACGGGGCAAGATTTTGTAAGTCAAAATATACAAACACAAATTAAAATGACAGCTTGCTTACCTCTCCGGTTAATATTTTCCAAATTGGCCTTGCGTGACGTTGCATCACTAGATGCACCATCTTCATGTAACGAAGGAGTGATATCGCCGCCAATAATAGGAGTTTCAAAAGTGGCTGGGCTTTTGTCTATAAAATAAAAAGGTATGCGAATATATAATGGTGTTACAGAATATATAATGGTGTTAAATTAAGACATCCATATAAATCAGTTTCCAGGAGAGATTTTTGTATTTCTTTCATGGCAAAAGTCGATTGAAAGATTAGTTGTATAATATTGTATAAATATTTGTTAAGGACGAAACTGATGTAACTTTGGGAGATGCAAGTTTAAAAATATAGTTCTGATATACTGCTTTGTATTGGGTTAGAGATAATTCATAAATGTAATTAATTAGTTCTTCACTTATTTATATGTAGCTCCTGAAGAAGGCCGTAGAGCCCAAAAGGTTGAGCGAATAAAAGTATTTGTAGTGAAAGAAATTACGTTTCCATACTGATATACTGCCACAATTTTGCCAAGTAAAACTCACATCCAAGATCACCAGTGCCTGGCCTAGAATCCAATCTGGACTCATATTTCAGCTTCAATTCTCTTAATTTGGCAATGTCGTTACGTTCCAAAGCTTCACGATACTCCAGCTGTGCTTTCAACTTTGGTAGGTCAGGAAAAAAATCCCGCTCAATAATATCCTCCAGATCCTGATGAAATAAAAAATTATCTTGTAAAACAAGTGCAATTAATAATAAAACAACAGGAAGCTCCGAAAAGACAGTCGGTAATAGATCTTATGATTATAAAATTTAAATGAATTTAGCTTTCAGCGTATATAGCCTTGGCATATAAAACTGGAATGACAATCAAAATATTATATAGGGTGCCCAACCACCCCTTCACTGGTCACTACTATATATACGCTCAGCTTCGCATACATGAGACTCAAGTTTAAAAACTCGGTGCAACCTGACTTTGGTTTACGTGGTTTAATTTCAAAGTTATTTGTGAACGATTAATGCTGGGTCTTGGCCAATGCTGCCCCCTTAATTAATTCCCTCACTTATAATTCCTGGCTCTTGTAGCCATACTGGAGTGGTTAAATTGATCAGTGCAACACCACCTTATTAATCTCAACATTACAGTATAATATCCCAAGCACAGCTATACGTCCCAAGGATACACGAGCACTGAATCTATATGATTACAGATGGCCCGCCATGCAACCTTGGCCACTAGGTATAATCTGCTAGCTCTAATTGCTTTGAGTACTGCTCATTTTAATTGAATTATTTGCAATCATTCAAGGGCTTTTTAATCCAACGAGTAATAACTCAGAGCAAACAGGTTTTACTACCTGCGTATATGCATCTTCGTCCAGGACTTTCTTGCGCTTAGGTGCTGGATTTTTTGGAGTTTTAAAGACGACTTCAGTGGGTATTAGCGCATTGCTGGTCACTTCGTTTACTGCGGATCTGTTAATTCGCGTCATTTCGAGATCACGGATATTTAACCTTAAATTATAAACGTAAAAACACCTTGGAAAATCAAACGGAACATCGCAACACAAAACACGCACAACGAACGCGCAACGGGATCCCAAAATAACCTCACTTCCGGTTATGACGTCACTTTTTTATTGGATGCGATTGCATCACTTTGCATCTGACAAGTTGTGAAAGTAGCGCGCAGTACCACAGTTGCAGTACGTCATGATTTTAGATGATTGGTGCTAACAAGTATTCTGTCACTCACTATCACGATGACTATGATGAATTCTACTACAAAACAAGGCAATAATGCTGCAAAATGCTCCTCGAAACAGGATTAATAATCATGTCAGCCGCGTTTGTTGCGCTCGGAAGTTATATCGTCACCTCGGTGGTGCTCTTCAAATACCCTCATTTGATTCACAAGAAAAAAGAGCTGAAATTTCGATGCACGCATATCAGTCATCGAGGAGGTAGCTATACGTAGATTAGCATGCATCCAGTTAATTAATTTAAATTACGAGATTTTCAATAATCGAGACTAATTAAATTTCAGGTGCTGGGGAGAATTTGGAGAACACCCTAATGGCCTATAAGCAGTAAGTATACGATGCAAAATCGCGACTTCAAATGTGATATTGCTAGGGCCAAAGTACCAACCTCACCATGGTAATTAAACTTAAGGCAGCCAAGTCACCTGTTGAAAATTGGAGACACGTTTATATATGAACTTCTTACTCGAAATCATTTATCATATAATCAGTAATATGGACTAGCTAGGTCAAATGTGACTAGTAGGAAGGTAGCTCTTATAGCAACAACAAAAATAAAACAACTACATGAATGTTAATCAAGGAAATCCCAATGGACCATAACAATTAATCAGCTAGCTTCCCCCTTTACAGAGCAAGGAGCTCACAAACTAACATCCATTGACATGTTTATGGCTATGTACTTCCACTCTAAATCAGCAAATGTAATTTTCGCATTCATTTGTTGCAGTGTTTCTCAAGCAATCACACGTGACGCTTTGACTCCGCTGGTGTTAGTATATATAATTATCGAATTTCTTTTCGCCATTTCTATTGTAGTGCTGCGCAAATTGGCACAGACATGTTAGAAATCGATGTTCAGCTGACCAGGGATGGTCAAGTGGTCGTCTCCCATGATAATCATCTGATGAGAGTAGCGAAAATAAAAGCCGACATCACTGACTTAACTTACAAGGAGCTGCCTCTGCTTATGGAGCAGCTGCCCGTGGACTTTGATAGGGGGAGATCGTGCGATGGGAAAGGCGACCGGCAGATTCCGCTGCTGAGGGATGTCTTCGAGAATTTCCCGACCATGCCTATTAATATTGACATCAAGACTGACAATGATCTACTTATAAAAAAGGCAGGATTCTTTGATTTTTGATATTTCGCTCTCGTTTAGTTTGAAAGTAGATTTTACTTATAAAAGCTTGTCCATCTAATTTTGGCTAAAATATATGCGTTTCCTAGTTTTAATTGTAAATATTTATATCTTGAAGGTGTCCCAGCTCATTTCAGAGTACAATAGGGAAAGCATTACTGTTTGGGGAACATTCAGTGATGCTGTCACAAAGAAATGCTACGCACACGTGAGAATTGCCATTTGAACCTGCTTTCATGATTCAGCCATCTAAGACTCTAGATTTGACTAGTCTGTCTTTTTTACCATTTTCAGAATCCTCGTATTCCAGTGCTGTTTTCAGCAAAGGGAGTCTTAAAACTGGTTCTTTTTACTTATACTGGACTTTTGCCATTCATGCCACTCAAAGAGAGCTGTCTGGAAACATTATTTCCTGCAGTTTTTCTGCAGTAAGGCAATCTTGTTTTTTTAAAGAAGGTTTATGGGTGGAACTTTTTCCATTGATGTTTCAGATTAAAAAAAAAACAACTATATATATGTAATTGCTGTCAAGTATATGCCATATGATTAGCTTAAAATAAGTTCAATAGACATAGGCTAGTTAATTCAACATGCTATGAATTATTATTCTAAATTTTAACTTTTTTCTTACGATTTTAGCAAGGATAATGATGTCCTACAAGGTAGACACTTTATAAAAATGGTACTCTGGTTGGCAGATAAGTAAGTTTTGATTTCATGGTTATATAGAGGAGACTGGTAAAACTACCAGGTGACTTAAAATGACATTTTCAATACGCAGATTGCTAATGCGGAAGGCCATCTTCGACCACTTAAATAGACGAGGAATTCAGGTACTATGCATAATACTGCTGGCTTAATCATAGACACTTTACGAAAAAAAACATTAACATCTATTCACTATAACAAAGAGTGATGTACCTTTTCGATTCTTGAAGTCATAACCATTTTTTCCATCTTCTGTTTCAGACATATCTGTGGGTGCTTAATTCTGATGCAGACTTTGAAAAGGCCTTTCAATTAGGAGCCACAGGGGTGATGACAGATTATCCTACTCGCCTCAAAGAATTCCTGGATAGAAATCCCCAGTATAGAGCATAATGTGTCACAAGGGACCACAAAGAACTTCTGCTAGGATGTTTCAAACAACAGTTGTACTTCCAATGTTGCAATGCAGCTGTTTCTTCTTCAGCATCGACAAAATCTTGGCTTTAAAAAAAAATAATTTATTAAGTTATATTTTTGCTACCTGATTGTGTATAAATACAAGAAAAATGCAAGCTTGCATATCTTGTAAACATACCTGTATGGGTCGTTTCCATCCAAATAAATAATGTGAATAGTCTTTTTTTTATAATTTGCTTCTTTACCATTCATGCCTTGTTAAATTCTGGCAAATTTTTATTCCCCAATGAAAAAATTTTCAAAAACCAAATTTTCACTTTCCAAAATTATGTTTTTAAAAATCATTTCATGAAAAAAACAAAAGTTTTTGAGAGAAAAGTTAACCACTTTTGTTTTGGACAAAACTGGAGATAATTTTTATCAAAATTATCCATCGCTTTCCTTGTGCTTAAGACCTGGTCTATGCATTGTCATTTCCTGATTTCTGATGGCAAAACATATATACGAAAAACATCTTTTATTGTTAAATATATAAAAGCGAGCTTTTTCATAAAAAACCATAAAATTTATATTTACAAAAAAAAAGCATTTTCTCGCCATTTTCAGGCATGATTTAAAGGATTTAAAATTGGCAAGCTGAGCATATTGGAACGTTTAATAAATTATGTGTAAATTGAGATTCGAGAAAGCGCAATTTTTACAATTTAAGAAAACAATGATTCGGAGTATAAAAGTGGGATAAGAATTATGTCAAAAATATGTCTCCACGTGTGATGCAAGGACGGAAAAATCTGGAATGACGTTGAATGGATCAATCCATGTTTCTGGGGTTTATCTGAAAACCCTGCATGAAGGCAATTTTGCAAATTGTGCTAACAAACAAGAATTGAATTGGACACTTGTGACTCCCAAATTATCAATAAATCGATAAATCTCTTATATATATCCTGGACATAAGTACTGAATTGATGAAAAGAGATTCTTGGCAAAAATTGAGCATAATTGTTACCAGCATTTCTTTAAATTAAAGTGCCCTTCAATTTTTGAGCTTTATCTCATAGTTAATCGTTCTTTTTTTGGCAAATTTTTAACTCCTCCTACCGTTTCAATTTCTTAATTCTTGGGCGTCCTGTTTTGCACAATTGCAAAGCTGCATCCAAGCGGCCTGTCAAAAAAATTCATTTCAACCCCTCGCTTTTTAACAATTCTTAATATTAAAAATTCTTAACGTTCAGGATGTCCACAGATGAAACGTGCCTTGCTTTGGTTTATATTTTGAGTTAATCTCAGTACGCAGTTCTGTGGACGCCCTGGATTTAGATTCCTTCATTAGAGCCTGCCCATAACATTTAAATGCTTTAGTATAAGCTAAGGCGTTCCGATTGGATAACAACGAGTGTGTGGCGCCACATTTCAAATGTGGACGGAAGTTAACAACACTGCATTTTGATGACGAGCAACCTGTATTAGCACTTAGAAGCATGAAGAACCGAATTTCGTGTTGCAGGGCCAGAAGTCATCTTGCTCTTGGCTGCCCATGGCACCGCCAGCTTTTTTGTCCGCTGCGATTCCAATGAACTGACAGTGGCGTCGATTAAGTCGGCAATGTCCTCGTATGACTTGCATCGGTCCTTCACAGATTTGGAATCTTCAGCAAACTCAATGTGCGATTTGGGTCTGTTGGCCAGGTTTCGGGGCGTTGCAGTGGGTGTGTCACAGTCGCTAGGAGGCGACGCCTCGGATGAAGATTCTGGGTCTTCATCCTCCACAAATCCCTCTTCTACTTCATCATAAGGCGCCACTGCTGCCGCATTTGCACTAATTGTGCAGGTGCTATATTCGCTGGATTGGATGGATGCTACTGATACTGGGGACGGAGCATCCAGTGTCGATGCGGCCTCCTCCCAGCCGCCACGCTTAACCACAATGCCAGGGTCGCCGCGAAAGCGTGCATAGGAAGAAAATGCAGACTGTGGGTGCACCAGGGCAGCCTTGGGGTCCAGCTCGGCCATGAAAGGTGGTCCTCCATAGTGTGACTCCGTCATGGAGTGACCATCGCCGTCATCACGCTTCTGGTGCCGAAGCGAGTTGCCAACGCCCTGCTGTGATTCAGCAGACAGTTGTGCCCGAGGCTTGAACTCTGGCTTAGGAGGCGGACTGGGTGGCCGCGGCCTGGGTCTGGGTGGCGGAGGAGGTATCTTGATGCTTTTTCCATCACTACCATGGCCCATGTTGAAAGCCCAGCTTTCTACTGTTGCCGGCGTTGTCAACCTCTTAGTAGGCACAGCTGGCTTTGCTGTTGGGTCCAGAGTCTTGGTCGGCTGAAAGTCCTTGGCCTCACTCAGATCTGCGACATACAGTGAGTCAATGAAAGAAGAGAGCCCTATGTCGGCCACATCAAAGTCAGCACTGCCCTTATTTATGTCGTTCCTGGTGCCCTCAGACAGCTGGTCATCGCCATTTGCAGCCACGAGCAGCTTGGAGAGCGAAGGCGCCAGGTCGAGGCCTACATTACGGTCATGGTATACGTCAGAGATGGGCGCTTCACGGTTTAGCCTTGCTAACTGTGCGGCACAAAGGTGATTCTGGATAGTGCCAGGTCCTAGCCTAGTCCCCTGTGCCTCTGCTGCCGCCTCCTCACCATCATTATCCCGCACAGTGGAATAGATTCCCGGAGAACTCCTGCCACCATTTCCGAACTTTCTGGATTTGAGAGGGCGTCCAAAGCTGGAGTCCAACTTCGATTCGAGACTGCTGAGCGCTCGACTGGAGCGGGGGCCATGTTGTAGTGTGGTAAAGGTGCCACGTCTCGCACTTTGTGGTGCCGACTTGTTACTGCCACCTTCTTGAGATATGGCAGCTGCAGCGGCAAAGTTCTGTAATATGTTACGGATTCCCGAATTTATGGGTTGCATCGTGTTTGATGGTGCCTGTTTATTAATGGCAGCTTGTTTACCGATGCTCATTGTGTTAACGAATCCCTCCCTACCCACCTCTACGCGCACTGCCAACTTATCCATGGGATCATCAAGGTGCTGAGATGGCACTTCCGAGGAAAATGTATCGTGGGCACTTCCCACTGCCTCCGAGCGGCGGATGTTCGTAGCACGTAAGGTGCCAAAGTCGATGCCAGCCAAGGCGCCGATACTTGGCGATGAAGAATCATCCGTCGGATAATCGTAGCCATCGGCATCCAAAGTTGTGGGTCCACTGATGCTGCTACTGTTTTTGGTCCTTTCCCTGGGATGTGTCTGACGCCGCACGGTACACTGGCCACTTTCCCAATTGGTGATGGCACTGGCTGAAGACTGGCCAGCTTCCAACGGTGGTGGTACTGCCATGAGCTCCTTGCCATCCTGTGAATCTGTGTAAAGGGCTCGGATCTTGGTTTGATGAGACAAAGTGAGAGCAATGCGTGGGCTGGGCTGGGGCGACTCCACATTCTCGGACTCGTCCGGTGGAGCCAGAGCCATGGCACCAGCAGATCGGCTAGCAGGTGGATAGCGTAATCCACCGAGAGATTGGCGTAGGTGCGGGAAGGGCACCACTGGTTGCTCGACTGGGCTCGGAGTAAAGGCGTCATTGCTCCGTCCCTTAGGTGGTGGTGGAGGAGGTGGCTTCTGTGCCGCCTCATTACCAGCCATGGTACGGCCATCTGGCTCGCCGCGGTTTCTAACGTAGGTACTAAAGGCACCCGTGTGACTGCCCAGCACCACCCCAGGGGGCCTGCCCATTCCGCTGAAGTAGAGTGGAACTGAAGGCAGCGGTGGCAATGGCGAATCAGACGTTGGGGAGTCTTCCGCTGCATTGCAAGAGGACAAACTTTCCGTAGAGCTGGAGTCGTCTAATCCAAGGCTGCGAGGTGCCTCTTGTGTATCTGAAAGAGAAAAACATACAATTTGATTATTTTATTTTAAAAAAATACTCGTCTCTGTCACATGTACTGAAGATAATACTTCACTGAACTTATTATGAAACAACTTTTTAGATTCCTTGCCTTAAGATATACTTCTTGGCTATAACTGGGTTTGTTCACTTAATAAGATCATACTTGAACTGCCTTATTTCCTAAACTGGGTTATTTATATAGCTGGGATGATAATTTTCATAAACAAACGTTCTGTTTTTTAAGAAATAACTAAGAACTGCTGTCAAGAGCCATTCTCAAGCACCGCCAATCTGAAGAACTTTGCAAATCCTGTAATTATTCAGGTTCACACCACCATACTACTTACCGAAAAGAGCCAAAAGGGCTTGAACAGCAAACTGGATATGTCGCTTGGAGGCTTGTTTTCCAGCTCTCAAGGTTACGTTATCTTCGCCAACATCCATGAGGTCAAACCCTACAATGATTAGATTACGAAAATGAATCAATCAAAAAAATTAAACAGCAAAGTGGAACTATCAAAGAAACTAAGAAACGTTTTCAGCTAACCTAATGAGGCCAAAAGTTCATGACATCCGTGCACCCTCCAAAGCTTTACGTTGACCGGCACTTGAACGTTTTCAGTTTCAAAATCTTTCATGTTCATTTGCGAAATCACTTGTCGAATCTGGAGACAAAGTAGTACAATGTGTACAAATTAGAAATCGTCTCAATTAACTAAATGAAGAGCAAAATGGATTATAATGGGTAAAAACTAATAGTGCACATTTACCAGGCCTATAATATCATCAGAAGCTTCTGGACTAGAAAGAAGTTTTGATAGGGCACTCAAGGAGCCAGATGAAAGGCCTGAAAAATAAGCAAATGAAATGAGACAAGTTATTGTGATGATATTAAGCATATCATCAAGGCATGAAGCTGTTCTTACCAAGCAATGCCTGTAAGCTAGCACTACACTGAGTCAGCCTCTCTCCGGGATCTGACTGCGGAAAAAAGACGGATGCTGGAATTCCATTGGCAGCTGGCTCAAAGCGAAAGCCAACAGATATGAGCAAGTCCTTCCAACCTTGAGCAGGACCAACTTTGTTTTCGATGCTCTTTTGAGTCGTATACATTGCGTTTCTCTGGCCCCAATGAATGCGCTGCAGACTTTTTTCCACCTGAAATAAAATTAAAAACGCTTTAATGAGCATCATCATATGTCCAAATTAATGCTTAAAAACAAGAATTCTAGCACTTTAGAGGAAAGTACAAACTTCTTTATGTTATCCTAGAACAATAAACTCGCAATTATCTGAGAACATTTTATAAAACGCCATTACTAAAAACAAGCTACATATAGTCAAGGAAGAAATTCAAAAAATTTTCCCCCAAAATAATATTAACTTTTTTTATATAAACAAGACAATTTAAAAAAAAGTTAAAATGTTCCAAAAACAAAATGATTTTTCCAATTTTTTACGAAAATTGTTCACCACCAAACGATTTGGTGGTGACAAAACATCTCTGATCTACGAAGGTTAAAAACATTGCCAACGCATTTTTCAAAGATCATCAGAACTCACCAAATGCAACACCACCCTTAGAGAGTCCCGACAAGAGTCCGGAGTTTTGATAAGCTCACACAGAGCCGATCCCATTAGCGCCACCTTGCTGCTCAGTTTTACATCACTGCCAATAAGGAGGAAGCCACCCCAGTTGGCTGGATGAGCAAAATGTTTAGTATTTTGGACAGTCTGCATCGCTTCAGAGAGGGCACGACTCACACGGGAACCCTGGAATTGCAAAATCAGAATTATCACCAAAAGTGCAGCTGCATGTAATGCTTAGCTTCAAAAGCCATTCAAGGCGTTGATAAATTCCTCTACAACAATATGTACAGCTGTTATGTGAAAAGCAAATAGTTGATCACGTCATGTATATGAATTATTAACACATAGATTTACTTATAAAATTTTAATCATTGTAGGCATTGGTTTATTTGGACCTTTCCATTAAGGAACCACGAATGACTTATTGGACACTAACCTGCAACAGAGACGAGTAGAAAGTCCGCAGAAGGATTTTCACCGCTGTGTCGGGCACGGGCCACAACGATACGAGTACGCACTGCGCACCAGCAGCCAGCAACGCCCTAGTTAGCCCAACAACACCATCAGAATGTGCACGACCATGATGGTTCCGAGTGTGGCAAGAGCTGATGACCACCAGCTTTGCAACCAGTCTCAAATTCAAGATGTCCGCAGCAGTCAGCAGGAATTCGGACAGGGAAGGTAAATCTATGGTACTGGCCACCTCACTGCTCTCATCACCACCATCCGCATTGGAATGCGGCGCTGATGCATCACAAATGGACGAGCTTTGCATGGAGCGCTTTGGTGCTGTTCCCACTACACTGCTACTGCCACACTCTCCGGGAGATAGCACAATGGCCGACAGTTTCCAAGAAACGTGTGCCGCAAGATGCACGCACTCAACTTGTGCAAGTTCTCGCAACACAGCTTCCTTGGTAGCACCAGCACCCATGAGCGGCGAGGTGCCTAGGATCTCAGAAACACAGCATGCCTCTTGCTCTGCATAAGGTATGTCATCCCATCCCCATTGTTCCGTGATGGAAGAAGAAAGTCTGGGATTTCCCACCACCAATGCCGTAGGCGACTCATCTTTGTTGCCACTACCGGCACCACTGGCCAGCGTCTTTTGGAATGCTGCTGTGCGGCTACTCTTCGGAAGACGTCGCAGTGCATTAATGGAGGGCACCACAAGAAGATCGAATCGCTCACAAAGGTAGTCAGTGCCATTATTGCCTCTGAGCACAGCGAAGGGCACCAGGTAAAGGTCGCCTTCCAACACTACCACCAGTTCCTTCTGCAAGCCTGATTTTGGCAAGTGATCCTCCACAGGCCCCACAAGCATGTCATAGAGCGCCCTCAGGCAAGCCGGTCCTGCCCATGCAGGCTTCTTCGCCCGGCAAACACTGCTACCTGGTCGTCCCACCGAGCCACTGGCCACACTTCCACTCCAGCTTCCCAGACTGAACAAGCTGCTTAGGCTGTAGCTGCTGCTGTTGAACATGTGACTGCGGTTGACCATGCGCAGGAAACCCGAGCGATCACCCTCCTGATTCAGTTTGTCCCCCAGCTCCTCAAGGTGCTGGCCCCAAACATCCCCTGCTTCACTCTCAGTTTCATTCAAGCCAGATCTAATGTAATGACAATAGATGAATATTGGTATAAACCAACGAGTTCTTTCATGAAGAACTTCAGTTGTCTTTCTCAAGCCAAAAATATGAGCAGAATAATAGTCAATTGAGCTGGTGTACTCCAATAAAGTTTTTCAACTGCATTTTGAAATAATTAAAATGGAAAAGAATCTTAAATCTTTCAGGGTGTTATTAGAGAACTTTCTTTCATTTAACACGATTTTTTTTGCATTATTCCACAAATAGCATACATTTTTGCAAAATATTCCCTCTGGAGAATCTCACAGCTCGTTTTTTTCTTATACTTATTCTTATTTTTATAATTCTTATTCTTATTTTTTCTTTCCTCAGCCAATAGCGACATACCTGCTACCAGCGGACGTTAGCGTTTCCACCCCCAGAGCTTCCCTCACATTTTGGACATACTGCTCTAACAGGGAACCGCCCACTGGGCTTGGATCATCGCCATCCTTTGGTTGATCCACCTCCAGGTCGCTCACGCAGCACTCATGAAACTTTACAACACCTGAAATTTGGAGAAACAATCATAAGGTTTAATCAATAATCTATAGCAGGCTTATCGAATGTATTCATTAGTCTTTTTCTTACCTTGATTGGGTATGATGAGCCACAAGTAGAGGTAACCAGCAGCTAATGAGTAATAGAGAACAACCGCCTTCTGCTTATTGACTATTTCCAAGAGGTTCTCAATGAAGGCCGGTGCAGGTTCATCTAGTCGCGTTCGTCCACCATTGTTGCCTCCAATGCCTCCGCTGCCTGAACTACACCCATTATTGCCTTGCCGTTCCAAAAGGAGGTCGACAAAGGCACGCGTACGACCACGCTCCGCCACCACTAGGGCTTCATCTTGGCGTCCTAAGCTCACCAGAACCCTCTGAAAATGAAGGCAGATCAATCAAAATTTGCCTAGGTTTTGATTAAATGTATTGTCTCTAACAATCTCCATTAGTCTTTTAACCTGTAGTGCTTGATAAGAGGCCGTTTGTAGGTCAAACAGTGACAGCCTGTAGTCTGTTCCCCCATGGCACTCTCTCCTAATGCTCTCAAACAGGTCAGCAGCCCTATACAGCTGCAAATGGGATCCCTCCAGATCCCCATTGCCCCATAGGGCCAATCCCAATCGGTGCCGAATCTTAGCTTCATCTTCACGACGACCAATCTGTTCTGAAATTTGCAAACCCTGTTGAAGATATGCCACAGCTTGATTCAGGTTGCCCAGTGCATGGTGAATCCGACCTGCAATGAACATGATAATCTATTAATACAAACTAATCAATAGCACTTAAATGGAGACGACTTTAAAAAGACAAGTATTAGCATTATTTCATTGATGTTCTACTTATTTGTCAATATTTTTGGAATTTATTTATGAATAACATTTAGTTTAATGTTTGGGAAAATACAGAAGTAATTTTCTTCAATTGCCAGCTTTGATCTCTGAAAACATTTTCAGTTCCCCATTGTCGAAACTGCAACTAGTTTCAGAATAAAATAAGAAATATAAAGGGTTGACTTACCTAAACTGCTAAAAGCCAACGTCTTGGCAACCCTGTCTCCAACTTGGGCCGCAATACTTAGGTGCTGCTCCTGATAGCGGATGGCCTGCTCGAAATTGCCCAAACATTCATGGGCTACCCCTAGATTTCCAAAAGCTCGTCCCTGCGCAGCCATGTTGCCAGTCTCCTCGGCAATCGATAAATCCATCTGGTGGTAGCGCAGAGCCATCTGGTACTCTCCCATCTGCTGGTAAACTGTCCCTAGTCCGCAGACTGCATCCGCCTCTGTGCTCCTATCCTTCAGTCCCCTGGTGATGGTTAACTGGTGCTCAAGGCATGAAATAGCCTGCTCATAGTTGCCGAGCAGGCTATGCACCTGGCCAAGCTCTCCATAGGCAGATGCTTTGGCAGACGGGTTGTTCAGTTCGTGCGTTACCACAAGTCTTTTTTCAAAGCAAACCTATTTGGGTTGAAGAGATCAGTGGTATGATTGTTACATTCACATATTAAAGACAATTATGTTTAAATGTCGGCTTAGAAATGAGTGGTAAGCAAAATATAAGAAATCGATTGTACCAGCGCCTGCTGCAGATTTCCTAGACAACGATGCGAGTTTCCAAGACCCCTGTATGCTCTGTCCTGGTCACGCAGGCTCTTTGCGCTAAAAGCAACAGCCAAATACTGTTCATGGCATTTCACAGCCTCATCAAAATCGCCCAGGGCGTCATAGCACTCTCCCAGACTGCCATGACTGCGACCTTTGTCTAGGGTGGCTGCGGCCCCTGAAACCTGTTCCAAAGTTGCCAGCTGTTGTTCAAAGTAGCCTATGGCATCTTCATAGTGTCCCATGTTGAGACGCGCGATGCCCAAGTTTCCAAATGCCTGTGCCTCCATGATCAGGTCTTTAAGTTCCTTGGCCCGCTCCAGCTGCTCTTCGTAGCACTTGATGGCGTTTGTGTAATTGCTCAGTGACATGTGGACAGCACCAAGATGACCATGAGCCTTACACTCGCCCTTCAGATCACAGTTTTCCTGTCGCAGGGTCAGTTCCTGCAAAATATATTGAATTGAATTAACCATCTTTTTATATCATAATAACCGCTACTCAGCGTTCGTTAAACTTGATTATATCTTGCAACTTTCGAATAATCTAACACTTGGTAAGTGGAACAACCTCATTCGGAGAATCACCTGCGTATGATATCCCAGTGCCTTGTCATAGCACTTGAGCGTTCGATAGACCAAGCCAAGTGCACCGTATGCCCCTGCCTCCAAGGTCTTGTCCTGACTGTGCTTAGCCAGTTGTAGCTGCTTCTGGTACACCCTGATGGCCTCGTCCGAGTTCTTCATCTTCATGAGGACGTCACCAATGTTACCAAGAGCACGGAACTTTCCCTGTGCATGCTTTAACATGTGGGCAATAGCTGGAATGGGCGACATCGAATTTTTGAATACACACTTGAAAGAGCTACAAATTCAGAAATGGAAGAAATGTATGGCTAACCCAAGAAATACTTCTGACACTCCAAGGCAGAAGAATAATTTCCGAGAGCCAAGTGTGCCAGACCAAGGTTGCAGTGCGCACGGCCAATGTTCATGCTGTCGTGCAGGTCCTTGGCCAGAGTGAGGTCCTGGTTATAGTAGCGGATGGCCTCCTTGAAGTTGCCCAGGCAGTAATGAGCATAGCCTAGGAAATGACAAGCCTTGGCCTCTCCTTCCACATCATGCAGCTCCTGTGACAGCATTAGATAGTGTTCGTAGTAAGGCACGGCCTGGGAGAAGTCGCTACACGAACTGTAACAATTTGCCATGTTGAGCAGGGCGCAGGCCTCACCAGCTGTATCCTAAATAGGACACAAAAGTTTAAGTCATGAAACGTTTATGGGAGGTCTTCTTTAGTAAACATAAAAATAACCTGATGTCACAAATACATAATATGGCATAATGGGAAAGTCTTTCTTCAGTTAAATCTAAGTGGGATATTTATAGGTTTATGTTGCTATTCAAAAGTATGAACAATGTTAAGTTTCATTTCACATAAGCATTTGATCAGCTTAAATAAATTTTGTGAATGATGAGACCCAATGAACGCGATGATCAAAAACAATTACCCACCTTGGTCTCTCGGGCAATGTTCAGGTGTCCATGATAGTGCAGAAGCGCCATGTCACACATGCCCAATGCCTGATAAGCTACGGCCAGGTTGCCATGGGTGGATGCCTCTGAGCTGCGGTCGTTCACCTCCTTGGAGATGGTTAGCTCCTGCTTGTGGTACTTGATGGCCTGCTCATAGTGGCCCATTGCACTGTGAGCATTGCCGATGTTGCCGTAAGCACGGCCCATGCCAGCATGGTCTTGCAACGTGCGGGCGATGCTAAGGTGGGCCTGGTGCAACTTGAGGGCAGCATCGTGCTCGCCTAGTAGCTGGTACACGATACCTAGGTTGGAGCATGCCCGGCCCTCCCCTACCTTGTCTTTGGTGGTCAGCGCTGTGTCTAGCTGCCGCTCGTGCCAACGCTTGGCTTGCGGGTAGTCACCCAGACAGCGGGCAGCATGGCCTAGGCCTGCATATGCACGTGCCTCGATGCCTCTGTCGCCCAGTTCACGGGCAATGTGCAAAACCCGCTCGTGGTATGTTATGGCTTTTTCAAAGGTACGCTGAAATGAAAAACATTGACACAAAAAAAATAAAAAATCAATATATTAGATTTAATTGATTTCTTTGATTTCATTTTTGATTTTATCGATTACCTTGAAATGATGCGAGCTACCCAGATTGCTATATGCTCTCGCTTCCTCGACCTTGTTTCCCATGTGTTTGGCCAGCCGGAGGTGCTCCAAGTGGCAATCTACAGCATTCTCAAAGTCACCCATCGCTAAATAGACAGCTCCGACATTGCCAATCTCCCGAGCCTCCTGAAGCTTATCACCCATCTGCTTCACAAGTTGAACACACTGCTTATGGCTGGCCAATGCATTGGGGTAATCCCCAACGGCAGTATAGACATGGCCTGAAAACAGTGAAATATACATGCATAAATATGTTGCCACAATTTCACAAGGTGCAAAATTATCATATTATAAGACATGACCATGGGACGATGGTTAAACTATAACGTGTCACTTGCCTAGGCTTGTAAGTGCACTTCCTGCAGCCTGTGTGTCCTTGCACTTCATTGCCAGGACGAGCTGATAGCGATGACTAGTCAGGGCCTCCTTGTAGTTTCCCTTTGAGAAGTACGCAGATCCAAGATTCCCATGGGCCCTGCATTCACCAGCAACATCCCCTGAAATGTACAGGAATGGAAAATGTGTTGTATTTGAACAAGAGTCATACTTTACTCCAATTTTAAGCAACATTTTATTCAACATTCTTTTAATGCAATAATAACAGATTCACACAATAATTTGTCGATTCCTTATGGAAATCGTTAACTTTATTAACAAGTAGTCAGTCAAGTTATTTTTGCGTTTTTTGAAATACAATTCTAGTCTTTAAAGAACTTAGAACTTCCACCATTGAGATAAATCAATACTTTCTGACTGAATCATAAAACCTACCCAAAGACTTGGTGATGGCCAAATCCTTCTGCATGTAGTTAATGGCCTTGTCCAGACTGTTGAGCGCCCAGTAAGCACTGCTCAATGCTGAGAAGACAGACCCACGCAACTTGAGGGAACAAGTACCAATCTGCAGAGCTGCTTCCAGCACGCTGACGGCGGCCAAAAAGTGACCAGTGGCCAGCAACTCCTGGCCAATGACGGAGATGATCACAAATGGACTCTTGTCCAAGTGCATCGACTGCAGCTGCCGATATGTCGGTTCCAGAGTGGCTGCGTGAAAACGTCAAGCAAAAATAAAATAAACTTTTTTAAAGAGAAAAGTCAGATGTATGTTAACTGTTATTCATTGGAGCTGGCCATACTTCGGATGGGTGACTTCATGGCCGACTCTGCCAACCCAGAAAGCAGTTGGTGGCTCTTGGGCTCCTGCGCCAGCCCCGAGGCGAAAGCCGCCAGGGCCTCTGCATGCTTCTCCTGACATTGGAGAGCGATTCCTTGCCGATAGTAAGCCTATAAAATGCAGATAAAGATCAATCAGGACATAGAATTGCATAAATCTTAACATTCTGCACATAAAAAAACTGCCTAAAAATGTCAGAGATGCAAATACAGTAAGAGTTGGCATTACTCCATAAACTTTGGAGTAGACTAAAAAGTGAGCACTGCAAAAATAGTTTGAATGTGCAAGTTGTCTCACAGTTATCATGAGTTATGTAATTTCATGTCAATGTTTTTGGGGTAACTGACTGTAAATTATAAGAGGCCTGCCTAATTTGTCGACAATTCGGGAATTTTCTCTGCCTATCCCCCTCCCCGAAACCATGGACATCCTTTATGTACAGCCCGAAAGCGATTCATGCAGCCAGCCCTCGTTTCTTGGGGGGAGACTATATGACGAAATGGGTGTGCGAAGTTGCAAGTTGCATTTTCGGCCACAGCGGTCAGCACCCCCGAGTGATTAACGATGACGAATTCCTGACCCACAGTATGTTCCTGACCCTCGTCCTCCCCTTCCGCGCCACGATTGGGTGGGGCGTCCCCGCGCGGCACGTCACTTCTGAAGCGCATTTTTATGGAAATTGAGGGTCGGAGGAAGGATATGCGGGTCACCTCCTTCACGGGGAGGACGCCACTGAAATTAGTGAGAACAAAATTGGCGACGGGGGGGGGAGGGGGAGAAATACTTAAGTACGGAGGGCTCCGCAGCGTTTCTTGAGGAAATAACTCGGGAACTTCTACAAGTCAGGGGCGTATATACTGTAAATAGGACTTTCAGGGGATACACTTCCCCCTCCCCTGAAAATGGTAGCACAATTTTAAAGAAGAAACGATACATTTTTAATTCCTTATTCTAAACGACGTACATTGATCAGACTGTTTTTACTGACAATATGTTAACCCCACAGAGGTGTCTATTTTTTACTTTGACCTCCCCAAAATTATTTGATGTAGGCCTACGTCAATGGGAATTTTATAGTTATCCAAAAGTTAGTCTTTGCGATGTTATCGATTAATTCTGAATATACAGGATATTACAGTACAGTACATGTATTTTATAATTAACGTAATTCGTGCGATATTTTTTCCAAAATTTAAAATTATTTCTTTTCATGTACTCCTACATTGGATGCTGCATCATGCATGTGTTTATGCTAAACTGAATTTTATTCTGCAGTAATTTTATCAACGTACGGAAAATTGGTAGCGAAAAAACGACATGTTGTATCATCGACGCTCACCTATCACTTGAATATGGCATTTATTTACTGTAATTTAAGCACTCAGAAAACCTTTCTTCTGCCAATCGAAAGCTTTCGAAAAATATGATGACAAACTGAGCTGCGCCAAACGACTCATACAGTGCAATGTATGATTCGTTATTTAGATTCGTATTTCTCAACATAAATGATGAGACACCAGTCAAATTTCAGAAATTGGACAAATCTAAATATGTGGACACCCTAACAGACAATTTAGTGCAATCTTAAAATTGGTGACAAAATACCTGATGAACATTCCAGCAAGAAATGTAGCACACATCATATTCAGCATAAGAAGGGTTACTGTACATTGATGGGAAAATCTATCAACTAAAAAAAACATTTTATGCTAATAAGAATGGCTAATTTTTATTTAAAAAATCTCATCAAAATTATAGTACATACTTTACAAAATATTTCAAGTTTTGTAAAGTGTCCCATCATTTATGTTGCACTTTAAATATGGCTTTTTCAATTTTTCGCTATTATTGTAAATAAGAGAATTCTCATTGTATGTTCAAGGCCGCGATTTTTTTTTTAAATTTTCACCCTATGGACACGCAAGAGGGACACGCACAGGGTTCCCCCAGAAATTTCATTTTCAACTTCCCTGACTTTTCCAGGTTTTAAAAAAATATTCCCTGGCCAATGACAACGTGAAAAATTGAAATAATTTCCAAAATTGACATTAGAAAATATTTTTTTAAATTTACTAACGACAATTTTGAAAATAAAAATGGGGACATTTTGTATTCGGAAAATGTGGAAAATTTGTACTCGGAAAAAATGGGAAATTTTGCAATTTTGTCTTTGGAAAATTTGTACTCTGAAAACTTGGACAATTTTGTTAATTTGTACTCGGAAAACGTGGAAAATTTTGCAAATTTGTACTCGGAAAACGTAGAAAATGCTGCCAATTAATACTCAGAAAACGTGGTAAATTGTGTAAATTTGTACGTGGAAAACGTGGAAAATTTTGCAAATCTCTACTCCGAAGATGTGGAAAATCTTGTAGAAGTAGTAATTTTGGATCGCCATGACGGCGTTGAATTTCCCTGACTTTTTTAAAATAAACCATTCTTCCCTGGTACAGGTAAAGCGGCTTCGCTTTCTCAGTATGACTGCTCGAAGTTGGTAAAACAATTTTGTAACGACGAGTGACCAAAACGACACTCGAGTAGCGCGTGTTACGTGCTTCCCATCCGGAATGTGCGGAGCGCGTGCTGTCCCCCTCTTGATTTACGCTTCTCCGCTAGAAACAGAGGGCGCCACTTCCTAGTTTTTCGGCTTGATTTATATAGTTTTCCTTTTCCTCTCGACTCTCGTGTGGAAAGCACCCCGTCGAACTCTTTCCTGATTTATATTTTCCGCTCTGAGAGAGGAGAGCAACGGGAGTTGAGTGCGATTTGTGCGTTTCATCGCTGCTGCCCCCTGGGGTCCGCTGCTCTCCCGCATGCAGCGCCGTCCCCCGCCAACCTTGTTTATTGTCACGTTTAACACAATAGATCGCAGCCGGTGGTCCGTTCCGATGATGGGGGCCACGCGCCGAACGCCCTGGGTGAGAGCGCCGCGGCGCTCCTACTCGTCTTTGCGTAAAAAAACCTCCAAAAATTCCAGTGTTGGGCCTTGCCAAAAAAATGGGGAAAAAATCATATTCACACGTCGCTTTAAAATCGCATTCCCCAGCATTGCGCATTCATGCTGCAATATTGACGCCCGAGTGCGACTGATCAGCATTTTACAGCATGGAAATTTTCTCGCTCCTTGAGCATCCCTGAAGCCAGGTGCAATTTAGCCGATAAACTGCACATATCCAGACCTACAGTATTTTCCAAATGGCCAATTCGTCCCCTTGTGCTAATTCTCTAATGATACCAAAGGCGCACGAAGTTCAATTAAATCAACTAAATCTCCCTTTTTATTGAAGAATAGTCTGAGGGATACGGTGAGGTAAAACACCTCACCAAATCCCTCATCTTTTCAGTGGCATGGAAAAGGTACACTGGGGGTGACCACAATATACGAAAGATCAGTATGCCGACTCCTCCCACTTTTACCCACCCATCACGTGGCGCTGCAAAAGTGATAACACGTGATGCGAGGTGTCAATAGTTTCGTCTTTGCAAGATCTATCGAAATCTATTATCTGTATTAACATTTGTGAGAAAGCTTGATTAGATGTATTAAAATGTGTCATTACGAAGAATCGTCAATTTACAAACTGCTAAAACGTGAGTAGTTTGTGAAATATTTTCAGAGAAATTCGAAATATACATTGATTTTTAGTGATTCCAAACGGTGCAGGACACAGGTGATACAAAAATTAGAAACGTGGGGGTAAAACGCTGGCTGGGGTTTTTAGTGTTTTTATATGCGGTACGATGAACGTGGCGCATTCCAGCGTGACGCCCGGGGGAATCATGGGTGAGTGCGATTGACCCCCGCGCAGGAATACGGCTGGATTCGAATCCCTTCCGGGCGCAATTAGCGAACGCATCAGCCACCGCAAAAATGTCGAACATTTACCCAAAAAACCCATCCAGGTCCATCGGAGGGCCAGGGGCTGAGAGGCGTGCTCAGACGAGGGGATCCTGGGGGCAAGGAGAGCGCGAGGGCAGTTGTTGGGTCAATTTCACTCTTGTTTTGCATTTGCAAGGCGAAAGGGTGCGCTTCGGTGTAAACTGACCGTATATAACCCAAGGATAAAAACTTTGAAGACTCCTGGAAAAAGTTGGAAACTCATCTTCAAGTGGTCGGTAGATAATGAGGAAACCCTTCGAGAATTGAAAAGTTTACTTGTTACAATTATGATCGATTTTGAGATGAAAAATCTTATGTTAGGAGCAAAAACTGTTCGCACGTGTTACAAAAAAAAAAGACCAAAATTAACGAATACAATAGCATTCTCGCAACAATTCCTAGTGCTCTGCAGAATCGCAATTTTCACAAATATAATGCTAAATAAATATTCCAAAGTTTCTTTTATGTATGGATAGGAATGCGACTTATAACACAAATTTAGAAATCTGTATATTGCAATTTTCTCCAGTGTCCATCAATTCGTTGCAGCTGTATATCCAATCAGGTTTAGAGCAATCTTAAAACTCGAGTCTCGTTCTAATGAGCAGTTATTTGCTACATGTACTTTCCAGTATTGAATAATCATCGAGCTTGTTGATCGATGTATTATGGAACGTAAGACTACATCATAATCAGAATAAGTGGTACCAGATGAACACTCGAACGCAACCTCAGACCACACAACACAATAAGATCAATTATAGGAAACAATGAGAGCACCCTTAGCGAAGGACCCGACCGCCAGCCGGCGTTTGCAGGAAGTAGTGTTGTTCCAATACTTACTTTGGCCCATTTGGGGTTGAGCTCCTTGGCCTTGAGAGCGTCCTGTAGCGCCCTCCCGTGCTTGCCCAGTTTGATGAAGGCAGCCGACCGATTGCTGTACAGGATGTGGTTGTTGGGGTCCAAGGCAATGGCGTCCGAGTAGAGCTGCACGGCGCGTTCGTACTCGCCATTTTGGCACGCCACGTTGCTCTGGCGCACCTTCTCCAAAAATAGGGTCTTGGTGTTAGGCTCCACCGAGGGACCGACGACGCCATCTTGGGACGGCGTTTCCATCTGAAAAACGAAAAAGGACGACAAAAATCAGTCAAGTCGCCATCGATAAAGTGCGCTCTTAAACCCCCGTACCAGAGTTGCCTTCCGATTTTTAGCTCAATATCTACCGATATCTTCAGGTAGATATTGAGAAATGTCTGGAAAAATCTTCCTGGAGTTTCAGAGAGGGCATGGCTTTTATTTCATTCTTGGACACTTGAGTATAGAGCTGAATTAATACATGTACATGTACCATGAAGGCCGCTTAATCCGGTCTAAACAGAACGGATTTTTTCCTATGCTGCCCTATGTTAAAAAGTCGCTTAATTCGATCAAATTCCCACATACATGTATATAGCCCAAACGCGCGAAACCCTTTTTGAGCAGCTTCCATACAAGCACGGACCCGTTTGGACAGCCTGGACATGTGGATTTTCTGCGTTATTTAGAAAAGGAAATTTCGGCCCTTGCAGCAAGCAGGCATCATCCAAAAACTACTTAACTTTTTTTAAAACAAATATCATTTTAAACATAATGTATGTAAATACATATACTGTATGTATTTTTAAAACATGGAGCAAATGATTTTTTAATAAGGTCAATGTTTAACGTGTTTGTTTTTTACATTCATAGCCTATTTCGGTCAAAATAGCTAGATAAAAACAACGTGATCGAATTAAGCGGCTTTCCCTGTACAAATAAGTCACTCGAAAATTGACCATCTGCAGATTCATGTGTCACATCGTATAGACCATAGCAGATGTCTTTAAAAGAAGCTCATAGAAAATACATTCTACGCTTTTCTATATTACAAAGCTCCGAAAGTTCCTGCACTCTGATGCTTTTACTTCTACATAGTAACCAATGTCATCAAGTGTGTCACTCTGCGTGACAAGATCAAAGGTTCCAATCTTATCTTCGCGCACAAATCGTCCATTAAAAATTCCAGTTCAGAGGATTCCATCAGCGCCATCTGTGGACATACGAAGCAAATGTCCTAAAGCGATCGTCCATGCAATTACAGGCGCAGAGTTAACGACCCCTCATCCTGCTTTTAAATATTACGAAGGCGGATTTTAAAGTGTATTTTCGTGTACCGTTTTTTTTCCCCGTAGAAAGCGTTTTGTAACCGATTTCTTGATAATTATATCAGGATGCGAAGACGAGATGAGGAGAGACAAAAAACAATCCATTAGGATTGCTATTATTTTTTCACTCTCCCCCATTGTGCGCCAAATAGGCCCAGAAAAAATGGGTAATGGAGAGTGAAATCGCACGCTAGAAGCGCCCCCACCCTCGCACGGGCCAAAGGGGGGGACCAACCCTAAATCGCGAATGAGGGTGTAGGCCCACATCCCAGAATTATATAAATAATAAGGCGAGCAGTTCACCTAGCACTCGGGGCAAGGTCAGATTACGGAGAAATATGTGCGGCAGCGCCCTCACTCGGCTAGCCGATTCTTTGGGTAAAAGGGGAAAATACCACGGGACGGGTGTCCGAAGGCACCATCAACGGATAGCATAGAATGTCGTAATATCTTCCTTATCACTTTCAGCAGGCGTGATAATAGATGGCAATAGTATACGAAAGACCAGTGTGGTCACTCCGTGTCGGCATCTTTGATGTTCAAACGGCGTGACCGACCAAAGCGTGCCACCCGACAGTGTATGGGGAAAAACACGATGCGATACGATCGTTAACCGTATATTTCGTACTATAAGCAGATACTCACAGGTTAGCACAAAAGTGCCCATTGGCGCAGAATATAGCAATCACTCTATCGATAGTGATAGTCAAAGAATGACATGGGCGGCGCGATACGATTATCGATAGGATGTCTAAATCACTGACGCCGTGTGGCGCTGAGAACTCATCCTCAGGTAAAAGTGGGCGGAGTCAACTATACAGGCGAAGACTTGCGGCGCTTTAGGGTCGCTAAATCTACAATACACAGGGAAATATTGTATGATAATATCAAGAAAATGATCTACTCTTTAAAGCTAGGGCTAGTTCATTAGGAACTATAGTAAGAACAAGACATTAGAACGAGCGACCCAAAGAACGTCCACTGTTTCTGGCTCCCAAGGAATATGTTCTGAGATCTTGTGGGGCACAGGGCCAACCTTCAGAAACCTCTGCAAAATTAAACACAGCCTCTACTAGGGCTATATCAGGTTCACATCTGAAGGAGGTGAAAGCTCGTCTTTTTAAATTGTGGCGCCTCCATATGGAAGAAGTACGGAAGGATATACGAGCCACTAAACCCTGAGACCCATCAATGCGCTTATTGGCTCACCAGAGAGCCCTCCGTTAGAAAGGAGTAAAGCATCATCATACTGGTGACGTCTTTTCTCAGATAAAGTTCCAGCTTAAAAAAGACACAGAAACCTCCAAAGCTCGGAGATAACAACGTTTTAAAATTAACTTAATGTACTTTGCCAACAAAAACACACAATTTGTTCAACAGATAGTTTTCTAACATAAATAAAAGGCGGAAATACGTTTTCCTGATTATTTTTTGTTAAAAAAAAAGATTGCGAGATACTATTATAACCACGACAAGTTATTACGTAGTCTGACTTGGCGAGTATGAGCAATATTTCATTGGTTTAATGGAGGTTTCGTCCTCAATTGTTAGGATTGATTGGGCGGAACATACGACGATTAATTGATTTTTATTTCTGTATAGACATTCAGTGGTCAAAATGTTACTTATATCTGATTTGTGATCAGGGTGTGCGCTGCAGGTAAAAACCACGAGCACCTGGCAAAAAATGGGCGTGGGCGTGAGAATGAGAGATAATTAGTCAGAAACTACTTGAGATAGATCGAGAGCGTAAACACGCGTTCGGTTATTCTTTTTTTCTCTCTTGTGTATATATTACAGTGTATATAGTATCTGCATCCGCCACCAGCAATTAAAACAAATGCCTAGAACGCTCCGCATTCGTACTTTTGGAACTATATAGGGAATTGTGGAATAATAACCCGGCTGCAGGGGTATACATTATCTTGCCCATTCATACGCATTATCCGCATCATGAGTTTCAAAGAAAATTGCAAAACACGATTCTAGAATCTTGAGAAGGACATCGGAGGGCTTTGTTGGAGGCACAATGGCCATTGTTCGTACCGGTTCACGTAGGACCCTCAAATCACGCCCGGAAATAACACCAAACCCGTGATTAGCGACTCATTTTCCCAGAGACAAAATTGGCAAGGGCACAATTTTTTTTCATAACGGGGAGACGAATGACAGAGACACGCATGCCGATATGAGCAACGGCAGCCGTCTACTAATTTCAGTTGCGAATAATAAATAAGAACGAACTGGATTTGGGTTTTTTTTAAACCCGTATCAAACGTACCTCGAGGGTCCGTTTTTCCGTCCTGTCTACCGAGTGTGGGAACCGGGCACAGAGTTCTTGCACAGCCCACACCAGAAAAGCGACATCGTGACAAACTTAAAAGATTATATTTGTTTTCGTCTTCGTCTTAATTGGCACTCTACGCATTTAAAAAATATGCCATTGTCCTTTTTCCAATATTTCGGTCAGGTCCAGACAAATATACATCTACAGCAAACTGCATCGTTTATCGCCTATTATCGCAAATTGAACTTAAAAATTACAGCGCCATCACTTCATTTTGTCATTCAAACAAAAACGGTCAAAGGTGGTGTTCTGAAGTCGGTTTAAAAAAAAAAATAGTCACCCCTTGCATTCGCCGGAATCACTAAAATGAACCAAAGCTTATATACATGTACAAGTAGAATAATAAATTGACAAATCGACATTATTTCGCTCATTTTTGTAAAATTTATTTCAAAACAGCTGAAGGTGGAATACATTTACCTCCTTTCTAAAGTTTAAACATTTTTACGAAATGAACATATTCGCAAAATATTGAACAGTTAAACCTGGAAAAGTGACCACCTGTTTATGTTGACCACTTTTTAGTGTATTGTTTTTTCTAATATTAACAAAAGGAAACATCTTCAAGTGGTCGGAAACAATAACGAATTTTTAAACCAACACACGACCAAGAA
>JAQGAO010000953.1:0-27930 GCA_034697705.1 Ommatoiulus sabulosus | reverse complement strand
ACCCCCTATTGAAAAAAAACTACATGCATGCTGCTGTAATTAACGTTTTTGAGCAAGCGTGATCTTGTCAATGCTGAAGGTATAACACTTGAATAGAGTTGAAATGCATGAAGAATGAGAAAGGTGGGTGCTGTTCATAAATAGGGAGCTATCATAGCACATTTGGTTGTGGTAATATAAAGACAAGTGGAGCCCTCTACAAAGCTGTTAACGTGTTGAATAACCTGCTGGAATTTTTGGTTGACCCCTTACTACAATCATGCTCGGGTATCGGCTAGTTCATAAATTCGCCAAAAACTAAATTATGAATGGAATGTCACGAACAAGAGCTTTAGTTTTAAGATACCACGTCACTTTTTAAGTGATAAGCCACACACAAAAAGCTAGCTAAAATGAGGCCTCATATTAACGGAGACCTGACCATGAGGACACTGTTGCTACCTGTTGTTTACGGTATGCATACAGGCCACAAAATTGTATTATCAACGTTCTTCGTGCTTGACAGTCTCACAGAGCGAGGCTCTACACGAAAACAAGGATGATCGATCAAAAATCATTGTCATTTCTTACCATTTACATCGAACAAGATGGTATCCAAACGGACAAAATTTGCCATTGAAATCCAAGATGGCGCCATAATGCGTCTCGTAATCAGCGTTCCAAAAAAACGCTCGTTTTCACTGGATATGTCCACAGCGTCGATTTACTCTTCACCTGATTAGGAAGGCAGATCTTTATCGCAGATCACCGCACGAATACACTCAGAAAATGCGAAATATTTGAGAAAAAATCCGAAAATCCATTGCTCGCAAACGTTAGGGGAAAAGGGAGTGCGCATGCGCCCTGTCATTCTAAGGCTTCGGCGAAAAAGGCCAACATGGCGGAGTCTGAATTTGGCCATAGCCAAATTTTAAAAAACACGAAAATCGTCGTGAATGTGGAGGAAGCCCTCGAAGATCTGCTCGTTGTATCCTTCACGTGTGGAGCCGCGTCCTTTCAAGGCGTTTTGCTGAATTCCACCAAAAAGTAAGCGCAAAAACCGAATCGATTATCGAGCATTAGTATGGGATGTAATACGACCCCTCTGTGGTTTTGCACTTGCAAAGCTAACAGATGTAGGCTCACAAACCTTTATTTTCAGGCCCTCAGCGTCCCTTTTGGCTTTCTGGTCTGATGATATCATTTGAGAACCTGATTCTGCTGTGTTTGGAGCCGTTTACACGTTCTTAATGCGAGAAAATCAGATTTTTCATAAGCAAGACCTTACTTAGGCCTAAGCCCTGGAAGCCTAGTCTTGTAACCATGTTTTGCTCATTTCAACGAAATCTTTGCATGAAAATGCATTGGAAACAAATGCAGTCCCTACCTAGTAGCTGTCACTAATGTTTGCAGCTTTGTTTGAGGCTGCTTCATATGCCTGTATTATTTGTCTAGTATTCGAACAGTACTTGTGTTTGAGTAGACCTGACAGGCAGCACAGTTTGTATGATGACTTTGCATACAGACGTTATAATAGCTAGGTATCAAGTTGGTTCTTAAGAATTCTTATGTCTATTGCCATGGACAATCTTTTTTATGGTCACCTGCTTGCATGTATCCTCACCAACAATTCACTGCATTGTCCTTCATCATGCCAGCTCATGGCATTAATGCCAGAAAAGAACGTGTGCTTTACGTGTATGTGTAGTTTTTGCAAAATCAGCAATAAATCTTTACTGCCCCAAGTCAATCATGCTTTTTTCAGAATACGATAATATGCGCTTTCTTTCCTGTTTTTTTAATTATTAGCCAAGAGTAGCCTAACTTATACTAAAGTAACAGCTGTTTACAAATGTTACAAAATTGCAAGTCCTTACTAAATTTTGTGCAACATTTTGCTTCCACCTCTGCTGGTGGCCCAGATGTTTTGCCATATAAATTTGCAGAAATCTTGGCACCACAAATTATTTGGCATTATAATCTGAATTTTTGTGTGATGAGATTGAAAAATGGTTTACTTGCCTGAAGTCTAATAAATGCCACTATTAACTATTTGTTTGTTTTCAGAAATTGGCCATGCGGTGTAGTCCCACCCACAGCTGCATTCCCAGGGTCCGGGGAGTCTCAGGTGGTTGCCGAACAGGCCACGCTGGACAGTGACAAGCTTTTTGCGGTGAGCAGGCGCTATACATACTTTCAGGAAACGGACAACCGCAGCAAATACGCCCTCATTCCCAGACGAACGAACTGTCGAAGGCCAGGTGACAAAACCGCCCGGACTATGCGGCTACGGCCTAGGCAAGTGTTGTGCTCAAAGTGCAAGTCCATTTGTAATGAGAACTCGGAAAATGTCGAGATTCCCAATGCCTCCCGGGAGGCTGGTCGTGCCTTAGAGAAAAGGGCAGACCCAGCCAGCACACAGCAGGCACCTCAGTCAAAACTCAGCGGAACGACACCTAACATCGCCCCCAGTGGGGTTCCGGTTGGTGGCAATGCCCCAACCAGCACCGCAATTGGTGGCGTCACTCCTGTTTGTGGCGTTCCGGATAACACAAATACTCAGGACAGCCTTGGCCTCGACAGAATGGTGCTACGACGAAGGAGGGTAGCTGAAGAAGTGCCAGTGCCAAGCGAGGAGGCTGGCTGTGCTACAAAACGCCCAAAGGAGAGCGAGGCAGAGAGCTTGTGTCCTGCAATGACAGAGGAAAAGCATCCTTTGGCCAAGACGAGTCCATTTATCAAAATTTCGTTTGGGCCGCTAGGTACAGTTCTCAAAATACCGCCGCGAAGCAATAATTATTCAGCCAGTGACACAGACGCCGAGCTGCAAGAGGTGGCAGCGCCTGTGCCAGAGAGTCTGATGGCGGCTACCAAAGACGCGAGTGCCAAAGCGGCAAAAAAGGCACTAAAGAAGGCCAAGAAGGAAGCTCACAGGAAGTCCACGGTGCTCCAGCTTGCTCCTTCGGACCCCTCCGAGACGCACAAAACACGGCACCACAAGCACAAGTTCAAACACAAGCGGCGACACAAAGATGGGCCATACAACAATGCAACGGACAACAACAACTGTGACATTGTGGCCGACTTCAACGGCATGCCTCTGATGGATGTTGAGCATGACAGTAAGCCACCGGAGCTGGAGAACGAGAATCTCTCGCTGGAAAACTGGGACTGTGGCAGCTGTGATGGTGGGGCCAACAACCATGCAGACGCCTACAATGAGATAAAGAAGGAGTGTCTGCGCCAGAAGCTGTCCATCAACTTGAAGCGGCTAAACGAGAAGTCGTATATGAAGTGCAACTCAGGCGCGTTTAACGAGGACAGCAATGGCAGCGGGGGTGCCTCAAGTCACTCTGACTCGAATTCGAACAGTGAGGCAGGCGATGTGCCTGAATTTCCTGAGAGTGAGCCCCCAAAGGACTTTGAAAAGGTGCGACCCCTCATGATGAGGATAAGCTCACACGCGGTCATGTCGTGCAGCCTGGGGGATGGGCGCAATATGGCAGTGGGCGACATCGTGTGGGGAAAAATCCATGGGTTTCCCTGGTGGCCAGGGAAGGTGCTATCAATCATGGTGTCACAGAGAGACAATGGGATGCTCATCACCCAGCAGGCACATGTGGCCTGGTTTGGATCATCCACCTCGTCATACATGCCGTGCAGCCAGCTGGTACCGTTCCTGGAGTGCTTTAAAATCCGCTACAACAAGAAAAAACGTGGCCCTTACAAAGAAGCCATCAAACAAGCGACGCTGGCTGCACAGCAAGTGCTGCGTGGTGTGGCTGTGGACATGGAAACGTGAGGCTGGTCTCCGTTGCGGCGGTCGTAGTTTTCTTCATAACCTATGAGAGTTGTAAGCATGGTCATTCAGCGCTTCAGTTTCCTCCCAAACATGAAGTTTCTTAGGTTTTGTAGCCCTTAATCCATTTCTCAAATGTAGAGATGGAAGTTGGATTACCAAACCAATCGTCTTCACCATTGGTGTAGGAATCTGACGTGTAGAGCGAATTTACTTACGACCAGTTTGCGTTTTTGTCACTGCCAGTGAGACTTGGGTAATAGGGGAGGCTTTTGGTGGTCTCGCTTTTGTGATCGACCAAAACACTTGAGTTTTGATTTCCCCTGCAAGAAGGGTTTTAATCGCGCATTTTCTACTCGTAGAACGACTTGGAAGATTTTTAGAGTGCGTTTTTGTCACTTGCGGAGAGTCGAAGGAGCACGAGCGCCGCCGCTATGTATTTTAAAATTTCCAGCGCTGCATACTGAATGATTTGAATCGGTTGCCGGTATTGCTCGATTTGCGCAATTTTTGTTTTAAAAGTGAAGTCGGATTTTTTATCAATTCACAGCCGATTTCAACAAAGTTGATTTTTCCAAATGTTTGCGGGGCTTATTTTTAACATTGACGCTATGGACCTGGTAATATCAAGGCGATGTTATTCCTGCTGGAGTACACTTAGTGACCACACTTGTAAATCACTAACAGGTGACCACCTTGACATTGCCAGGACTAAAGATCAGTATTTTTGGAGTTATATTTTTAATCCTTTGGGATATTCGTTCCTGACCACATATAGCACTCCCACTTCTGACGTGACAAAACTCAAAACCATTGATTTCCTGCAAAAGCAAATTTTAAAGTCGTATTCATTGAAAGTACCCATGGAAACTATGAGAAGATAAGATATGTTATTTTTTGTCGAAGCTAGCTGACTTTTGCTTGACTGAATAATCTTGAACTAGAAATTGAAATTTATACAGTAATGACTCTTCTAAAGTGGGAGTTCGATATAATAATTCTTTTCACATCATAATGCGGTTTCAGTTGTCCAGCACAAACCGAATTCTACTAGGCAGCACAAAAGACATGATTCCATCAAGTGATCATCGACGGGTATATCAAATAAGATGTGCTAGAACATCCGTGTATGAGCATTTTGACACAAACTTCTCTTCCAAATTACATTGTTACACTCAGTAAGAGATGGTGGATAAAGCGTACAAATTAAATTTAATTAATGATGCCCAAAGGTAAAAGATGACCATAACTACTTTCATGTCCCTGTAAGGGGCTAGATGGCAATAAATGAGTATGTACAAGAAACATGCAGGAGCATTGTCACATTCAGTTTTTAGAGAAATTAACCCAACATTTGCCTATAAACAATTTTGGGTGAACCCAAAAAACCAAGTCAGGATAGCCTACCCAAGTACTCAAATCAGTCAACCTATGTCAATCATTGGTTCATGGTACAGGGTGATAAAGCAGCGACATAAATAAAAACAAGAAAAAGGATAGCGTAGTTTTAAAGAAATTACAGCAGCGTTTGTCAAAAGTAGATGTAGAAAACTACAAGTAGAATTACAGAATTTCATAAAAGGGAAGACAGTAAAATTTAAAGGACAGAAAGATGTGAAAGGCTGGCTAAGGTTGTAAGGGCTTTATGTTATTTAAGCTGTTATATAAAATTAGCTGATCTTGATAACTCAACTGCCATAAGTAACCATCCAACCACTGAATCAACTTCAGCGTGATCCAATATCACGTTATAATAATATAATGTCAAACAAATACCATTTTCGAGATGTTCTAACCCATGGCTAGGGTCATTACGAACTGGAACTTATGTCTTTTGTTTGCCTAGAGGTGGTGCCAGGTGACAAAAACAAAGTTCAAAATGATTTATCAGTTTTCGATTGCATTTCATTATCACGCCCAGGAATACTAGTACATGAAGCCAATGCTTGTTAATGGGATGCAACTAGAAAAAGTGGCTGGTGGACAACCTAGTAAAGATTTGACTCTGCATCGCTACCACTTGGCTGCATTTTAAATTCTGTGACATCATATCGCGCAACTTTCATACATTCTGTCATTTGCTAGTACAAAATGCGTGGTCGTACTTGAGATTGTTGTAAGCGCATTAAAGAATTTCGCGTGCTTGAATGTGTCGACCTGTTTGCTTGGTATCAGACTGGAGCGAGGCGCTGCAATGCACGTTAATAAAACACCGGTTTAATATTCACATACATACACCACGTCGAAACTGCTCGTTAGGAATTGGGGCGGGTTTCCTCTGTGTGTCTTAAATCACCAGCCGAGGTGGCCAGATGCTGCGCTGCCACTGTCAGGCCTGTGAAGCTTTCCCTGCTTTCCAAAAGGCCATCGTTCATTCCCAGGCTGTTTAGGCTGACACTGCTGTTGCAGAAAATGGGCTTCGGTCCTAATGGATGCTGAATTTCAACGGGCGAAGAGACATCCGTTAGGCTGCCGGTGAAACTTGGATTGCGCGAGTGGGTAACACTCTTGGATCCCTGCGGTGGCGCCATCTTCTCGGTGCTGGGTTTACGACTGGGCGGATGACTGTTTGATCGAGGCACTTTCTGCTTGTGGGTTTTGGACGCCACGCTAGTCTTCTTGTGCTTATCGATTAGGTCATATGCTCTGCCTAGAATCACGATGCTGTTCAGCAGCTTCAGTGTCATCAAACTGAAAGCAAATTCAGAAAACTCGTTACAATGGATCATTGTTTATATCAACCGTATGCCAAGACATATTAAAACCAATTCCCAACGGCACTGCTGGGTACTTTCGCAAGAATTCAATTCCAATTATGAAAGAAGAAATAATTCCCTTCAATTCAATTTTCAATTCAACTCAGTACCCTACTATCAGTAAATTAATACCATGTGGTAGGGGGGTGTAATCCATCAACCCAAATTATTCGGTAGTTACCACCGCATTGGTGTGGACCCCAACATCATTGCAAAATTGAATTTCGTGAAGCTTAATGCTATCCTTTGAAAGAGAGTTCCAACGTCTAATGGCATGCAAAAAATAAGACCAATAGAATGGATCCGAATGGGCTCGAAGTTCCATAAGTGGGTTGGAATGACAGGTTCTACCACCTCGGTGGTTACGTTTAAAGATTTCCTCCAACATACTTGAATTACCAAGTACAGTATTCAAGTTAATTTCTTTCATATGATGACAATTTACAATTTTTACAACAAAAAAAAAACCAACATAAAAAAAATAAGTTGAGTTTCCATACATGACAAAAGACGTTTGTAGCCAAATTTTGCAACTACATAAATATTTTATTAGTTGCTTGTGATTTCTGTCATAAAAACCTGCTTGCTATTAAGTTTTAGGATGTAGATAAAGACATTTGCTTGCTGGCATACCTGCCAATATTTTTATGCAAGTCTGTCCACAATTCAAAAAAGTTAAACGGAGTAATTTTTGTCTGTGAGAAAGTTGGATATGAGGAACATAGCTACTCACCAAATGTAGCCCATGAATACCAGAAATATGCCGAATTTATCTTTCACCCTGATAGATTGGCTGGCCACTCGTAGAATAAGCACTCCCAGAGGCAAAGGGATAAAGCCCATTCTTCTTGAAACAAGATCAGAGTGATCAGAAAATGCCTGTAAATTGCAATAAATGTCTGAGCATCATTAATACTAACACTTTAAATTCAAATGTCACCTTACATGCATTTACTAAGTATAGCCAAGGAAGCTTACATTTTTCTGCTTACTGCAAGCCAGGTCGTAAGCCAAACTTATGGTGTATTGTTGATAAACCTAAGAAGATGGAATGCAGCAACTATAGTCAGGCTATTAATAACTAGAAAACTAAAACGCGAGAGCTAACAGCGTTTTTCTTTAAAGTTCAACCCTTACTTCTGTTGGCAGCTCGTTGAATCGAGTGATGAATGCATGTTTCACCCAATCAACCAGAATCTCAAAGAACAGCACCATGAGGCAATCGGGCAAAAGAATCCAAAAGCGATCTGGGGCAATAATTCCATTCAGAACTCTTAGAAACATAATGAGCAATTAAAGACCACATTTGAGGAAAGCATGGCCACCTTCTTTCCACGCATATTCCTTCATAGTCTGAATGATGACAGTTAGAAGCAGGATGCAATAGTGAAACCTCTCTCTGACATCACTGCACGACATTTGGAACAGATTGTTCTTCTCAAATTTTTTAAAGACGCTGCCTTTTAACTCGACAAACTAAAAAAAAATGGACTCTACATAAGTGGGAGTAAAATAACGAAAAGCAACATTATAGACTGCAGCCTCCGAAAACAGCACGGTACTTACATTATTTGACATCATGATAGTTAACAGCGCTTTGTTGCTAGAATTGATGGCCACGTTTAAGGTTACTGCCTGGAACAGGACTAGCACCGTATGCATAACTGACACCAAAGGTCAAGGAAACGAGCACTTAAATGGCCAAAATTACACAATAGCCTAAGATAATGACATTTCTAGCTACAAAGGATACAAACATAAAATATGGCAAGGGCCAAGTGAGGAATCACTCCGAAATGCTCCCGCTTCCTTTCCCTGGGTTCGGTTGCAGTCCAAAATAGCGTGTCTAAAACATCCTGACCAAAGGCAGACAAAAGGCGATCGCCAACCTGAAGAGAAAAGTGGGTTCTTTGAGCAATGCACTATCAATAAATCACCGAACATCGCAATATAGAACTAGCGAAGCACTTTGAGGTCATCAGGCATTGTTACATGAATGCCCAGCTGCACCAACCTGCTTAAAGGAGTTTAAAAACTAACCCCCTTTAGTTTCGTTTCAGATAATGCCCTTAATTGACATCAATGCTAAATATTTTTAAAATTGTTGATGCGATATTACATATTATAAGGAAATTTTTAACTTTGGAATGATTACGAGGTAAGATGCCAGAAGAGGTGCATGAATGCAACGTGGGTTATTTCAACAGCCTGCAATGACCCTGTAGCACGTAAATTATTGCAAATAGACGACGTTGCTCACCTCCAACATGTTAAAAAATATATACAATTTAATTACAGATTGTGACTTAATCAAATGATACATCATGGATGTGTCAATGTGCAGCATGAGCACTGTGCATACAATCACGGTGACGCCTTTGAGTATGTCACAAATTTCCGCTGGCTGCAGAACCTGGGCTGGCCTACCTCTCACTTGACTGTGGTGAAAAATGCAAGTCAGTGATAGCCATAAATTCAGTAAATTGGCAATTAAGAACAGAACTAACCCAAACAGATTCCTGAACGGACTGATCAACAATGCCCAGATAGCCACCACAAGCCGCAGCGGAAGAAATGTAAAAACATAAAGAAAGGCGTCCAGACACTGAAGAAATCCATAAGACATGAACTGAAAACAGAAAAACAAACTGTAAATTAAGAGGCCAATGTAATTGGTTTAAAAAAAATGGTTGAAGAATTAATTCAAAAGAGACCTTTTCAACATCTCTGGGCATTTTCATGAAGGTATAAACCTTCTCTCGCCTTTCTGAATATCGTGCCTCATCATTTTCTAGCAAGTAACTACGTGACAGCTCTAACCGGAAATACTGGAAAATGGAAACACCTACAAAACAAACATAAATAAGTTTTGATAAATTAAGCATTATAAAATGAAGTGATCAGTCTCCAAGGTTGGGCATGAGTTTAACATGGGGCTAAATAGTAAAAATACTAACAATGAATCGAGAAAACAAGATTTATCACTGTTTGTTTGTTGATTTTTAACTTAGATCCATTTTTGCTACGAGAATAAACAACAATGCCAGGGGATCATCACAGCCTACGAAAAGGCGCTTCCACACCCCAAAAGTGATCATTAACGCGCAAAGATCAAACGGGATCGATATGGGAATCCTGGTCTAAAAGAGCTGCCATTTAGAGAATTTTGCACATCCTCAAAATTCTCACTCACCACGACCGGTGAGTTAGGGTCCAGACTCGACTTTCGGCACTGGCAGGTTTTTTCGCACCATAAGACGTGCATAATGTTACGGGATGTTCTCAATGGTGGAGACGGTCCCTGTTTGACTATATTATTCCTATGGCGTATCTCCTGTAACCTGTAAACCCTCTACTGCATGGTTTACGTGAACCGTCGAACTCTTGGTCGTTTGACAGTTTATTGCAACCTCAGCTTCGAAATGAATAGAGGCGCCACATTTACACTAAGCACAAAACTTTGTGCCTAGAATGCATGCACTGTGGAGATACCCTGTCCCTTCCCATGTCCATGCCATGAAATGTCAACGACACGAAATGGACATAAAGTTAGGTATGACTGAACATGTACATGCATATAGTATGGAGAATGCTCAAAACATCTAATGAACATTTTCATAGCTGATGGATGAGTGTGATACAAATTTATGAAGCCTATCACTGAGTAAATAACATTGTCGAAAAATCTCCGGTTGTTAATTTTGTTATTTCTTAAAATTCCACGTGTGCACTTTCACTTTATTTTTGTGCGAGAAATGGAAGGTCGTGACCACTAGCAATAAAATGCCTATAGAGGTCAAGAATTCGAGGATCAGAAATTCAAGTGTCGGTCTACTTGTTCCGCAGTCAAGGTGTAATGCGTTGTCATTACCAGTTATTTATAAGTGCTTGTCACAAGTAGGGCATGGTTCAGAGATTAATATTTAAAAATTGCGTAAAAACGTCAGTAGCGAAAGCCTAGGGCTAAAAACAGCGATACTTACTCGGAGTTTGGAAAGTTTTTTCCTTCTCATTTTCCTCGCCATTCCTCTTTTCTTTAGTTTCTTCTCGCCTCTCGACGTGTTCTATATCTTCTACAGAGTGATTATTTGTAAAAGATTGCAACGAATCTTTGGGAAAAGACACTTTAAAACGACCGTGCAATCGCTCCACTTCTTCGCCGACCTCAGATGTTTCCATTTTAGGTGGCCGACCAAAAGTTACAGCGCTTTTACTAGTTTCTAGAAACTGCAAAGTGAAGCCGATTTCATCGCCGCCATATTGAAGTGCAGAATCAATTACATGTAAATTGTATCTACAGTAAGAAAAAAAACAAATTCCAGTATTAATTCTGCATATTTTTTAAATAGTTCTCCTTAAGAATGGTAAATCTCGTGAAAATATTAAAGTGCTACACTATTCACACGTAGATTAAAACAAACATTTAATATGAGATCTGAAAAATTTACTACTCAAATAATGTCGCGCTATACATACTTTACGTGGCACACTTCAATGGCAATTTCGGCTTTAAAAAGTAAGATGGCAACAAAGCCTCGCAAACTATAAGATGTAAACAATTGAAAGCAAATGACATTTGGTCAAAATATACAGAAATTAGCTTAAATTTGGTAATGATAATGTAGATAATAAACTGCATTCAAATTGCATAAATATTTAATTTCTTTACTTCGAATACCAGTTTGTCTTTTACAACATACTGTACATCACCATAAAACACTAAATTTTGAATAAAAACAGGACTGTGAGCCATAATACTTGCATACAATTTTAAATCTGCAAGTGCCTGCAAATAGGATTTAAAATAACTTATCTTTACAGTTCAAAACAGATCAATGCAGTAAAAATATACACTTGCGAGTTTAATATTAAACACGCATGATCTATAAAAATACAATATTAACAAAATATGTTGACATTATGCAAGAATAGAAAAATTTCCCGTGTACAAAAATATTAAACTCCTCGTATAAGATCATTTTCCTCGCAAAAAAGAGATATCTGAATTCTGATAGGCTTGAAACCAAACTTTAAACATGTCACTATAGTCACCAGTAATATGCCTGCAGCTTTGTATTTGCATTCAAATGCTTCACATGCTTCTGCGATACTGCATTCTTCAAACTGCTAAAATATTGAGGTGTTTGTGAATTCTCATGGTAATCCGGGATAAAATTGAAAATTTGAATGGAAAAACCAAATTCGACACGAACTCTTTTGCCATCAGGAATGCAAATATTTATCTATAAAGTATCCTTTCTGGAATTCTCCACCTGGTACCTAAACAAAGCTGACGCTAAATTTGTCAGCACACAACTGTTCCGAACTACTGCTGGAAAAATGCCGCTTACCGATGGCGCACTTGTCCTCGTCAGAGCCATTGAAGCATGCTCCGGCGCCAAAAGCGGTTGAAAGTGCAGTTGGCACGGGCCGCCTGATAGGACGTGGCTTGGGCGGCAGCGGTGGTGGCTCTGTAGGCAACCGCAGTGGAATCTGCGGTGGACACTGGTCAATAGTAGTGCAGAGAGGCGAAGGTGGCACGTAATCAGCCAGATCTGCATGAATCGACGTGTCTTGCATTCCCTCCGGTGGCGGAACTGACGAGGGCGACATGGATTTGTCCAGATATGCAGCAGTGCCTTCACTGCGCCGCATTGGGCTGGCCTGGAACGGGCTTGTGAGCCACGCCATTGAGGCCGAAGGCGGTGGGTGAGAGCATGGCCGCAGTAGAGGAGGATTGCAGCCCCGAGTTTTCTGAGTGCTAAACAAGCCACCCAAGTCTTGTAGGCTGCGCTGCTCATCTTTGCGCTGCTGGCCCAGATGGCAGCTGGAGAAGTATTCCTCTGCTTGCTCCGGCGTTGGCAGAATGCCGTCCTTCAGTAGGCTGTCGTCGCACATGTTGAGACGTGAGCGACCGGAAATCACCTCCGAGTTAAGGCGGGAAAATTTTCCGGCGTATCTGATCTTTGGTCGGTTCGTCGGAATAGGTTCGCTGGCACGGCCATCTGGATAATGCCTTGCTGGGCCATAATGGTTGCCTTCATCCCTGAGAAATTCAGGAAGTTCAGTGTTTATTTCGGTGCCCCGCTGATCATCCAGGCGACTGCGCTGCGCTCGCTTCCACAGGTCGAACATGTCTGAAAGGATCAATGCCATGTAAAACACAAAAAAGGTTGGTTCTGGTCAAGGCATCTACTGAAAGTTCTTTGTAAAATGTAATGTTTTCCCTTCCCACTCCCTAACGATCTCAAACATTAGCATGATGCCAATCTCTTAAAACAATCTTGAAAGCTTTTGAAGTGCCTGCATGTCTAAATGTGGCAGACTTTTTGAAACACATCTGCAAGAAAATTAATATTCACATTTTTCTGAATGTTTTTCACAAGCTAGATATTGCATTATAGATCCATTTGTCAATAAAACTAAATATAATAAACTTAATTCCAAGTAAAATCATTCTAGTTGTCATTTCCTTGAAGAGATGGCACTGCATCTCCGCGTAGAATTTAGCCGGACTTGGAGACAATTATAGGCATACAAATGCACTGGTAATACTTGTATATAATAGTCCAAGTATCAAATACTGCATAATTTTCTCTAAGCATTAACTAACGCAACTGGAATTAAACAAAATATTTAAATATTTCCTGTAAATTTCAAAAATCATAATATTCTAAAAATTTGCAGAATTTATGTATGAAATTGCAAGTCTGTCGCATAATTTAAATTGAAATCTTTAAGTACTTCTAAAACTAGACACCCTGATCAGTTTATTGGAGGTTCCTTGCAATTTTAGCCTACCCTCTGATTGTTTTTTTGGGCGGGTTGCAATTGGTGGCTTAGTTGGGCACGTGTTGAGCATATGATAACCACGGGCGTCGTAAGAGGACTGGTTTGGCCCTTCCTTTGCATCCTAGGTACAACAAAAATTATAAACATAAGAAAGTTTTCAGTTTTTTCTAAAATTCCTCAATACAAAAATCGCTCAATTTAGAAAACTGAAATATCAAAGAAAAAACAAAAGTGCATTCGACTCAGAATCTTATTAGGGTAACACCTCACGAGTAAATGAACCAATTAATGCCACCAATAAAGAAGGATACAGCGTGAATAAATTTATAAAGAATGCAGCAACCAATAATAAGTCAAATATGGCATGCGAGTTATAAAATTTAGAACGATCCATGTTCGGCAATATTTATCTACAATTCCTAGGCATTCACAGATGCAAAGATATACAAGGATTGCAAAGGATCCTTTTGATTTATTTAGATAAGAAACATTGTATATTGAAAAGGATTCAATAAAACACATGCAAACCGCCATGGCCAGTATTTGAGAATCCGCGAATTCTATTTTAATGATAAGTTACAGAAAAATCAGGAAACGTGCAAAAGAGAGAACAAATCAAAGATCATTGGGACTAATCAGCCTATAAGAGGATCTAAACATGCAAAGATTCCTCAAGCTTCAGTGAGCAATGCAAAAAAATACAAAATCAGCCAAGGACTACGTGAATTCAGGAGGATTCAAGAAAAATAAACAAGATTCGCAGGTACAGGTAACTCAGCCCTAGTGGTAAAAGTAGGCTTTTTACGACAAGTTCAAATTCTGAGTAATCACGCTTTAGTTTGATCCACTTCAGCATTTGGGACTGTTACGCTTTAGGGTCATTAAGGGCCCAGCATCTTTCAGGAGGATCTGCCCTCAAAAATAGGCAAAATATTTACCAAAGTCCCAGTCTGGTTCAGCAGATCCCCGAGCACTTTGCTAGTCAGCTCGTTCAATGCCGCCTGCTTACCAATGGGCTGCCCACCTGAAATTATGAGCATGACCTCACAGCGGGAATACATAACGTGCAAGGCCAAAAAGGTTTCTAATACATGCATCTACAAACCTAAACAATTATTTTTCACAACAGTAAAGGTTTGGTTGGGCTTGAAGGAAGAAGCGAGACGACTCAAGTCGACATTTCCATCAAGATCGCTCTGAAAAAAAAATAAACATTCATTAATTTGTATTACATCTTTAACATAAAAATATTCCATTTGATGGATACATAGTGCGACATTTATGATATGATAAATGTGAATGAGCTAAACCATTTGACAAGTTATTTAAAATTCAGAGAAAACTCAACAAGTTAGGAACTTTTGATCAAAAGATGATAATCCTGTGACTCGATGACCACGAGATGAGATATTTTAAACAAATTCTGGTTAATATTAACTAAATTGTCAGTTTTAACGCATCATCACAGTATCATTAAACTTCAAACAAATTCTTTCAAAAAAATAAAAATAATTACACTTTTCTTGCACTTCATAATTTTTCACTTAAACCTATATTGCGTAGACAAGTGTGTTACCGACAAGCTGGAAGCAACAATTGAAATAAATTAATAAACTCACCTTAATAGAAATGTGTTCTATTTGACAATCATGCTTGAGCAAAATTGGTCGCAAGACATCGACCAGAGGAAGCACCGGCTTGGCTTTCACTGCAACCACTTTTTTGGTCAGCAGCTCAATTTTTAAGGGTAACCGCTCTTCAATGCGCACTTCTTGTCCGCCCAGCATCGCACAGTCTCTCTCTTGGTCAACAACCTAAAAACAGCTTTGTTAGCATGCCTTGCTTATCAACTGACACAATGTTTCCCCGAAGCACAGAAATGATTCAAACCGACCTTGCTGGTAGACGTCATATATGCGTCAAACGCACCATAGCTCAAGCCCCGCCGCTGCAAGATGCGGCCGAGGGAGACAGCCACAGTTTCGCCAGATCGTACAAACATCATTGTGGTGGACTTGTCTGGCAAGAGAACTCTACAGAGGCGGGCAGTGTCTTGGGAATCACCATTATTAAATCCCTGGAATAGGGGCAAAAAATTCAAATAAGACTAATTTAATATTTTGGACACCTAGGCGAATGAGCAAGATACGCACATCCATGGACGACAATTGGCGTTGCATCAACGGAATGTCAGCACTGGCTAAGGAAGAGCGGCTTCCAGTTAGATCAGACAATGAGGACGAACATGCCTCATCTTTCTTCTCGCCTTTCTTCATGCTGCTTTTCTCTTTTTTATTTTTCCCACTTTTTGTTCGGTTCCAGGGCAAAAGGGATTTGCGCCGACGATCTTCGCTTTCACTTTTTACCAAAGTCTTTTTGTCATTCTACAAAAAAGGTCAAAATTTGTGATTATATTGCATGATTTCCACAATCCATAGTGCTGGAATGAAGAAATGTTCCTAAAATTCCATTTGCGACAGTCTCTTCGTTGTACTTCATCATTCTGAGACACCTCAAAGAGATCAATGGTAGTTAGCGAGAAGCCTAAGTTTCATATGTATGATATCAAAATGCGTGAATATTAATCAACCTGAGCTTTTCCCTAAAGTGCTAATAAAAACGCTTATAGTAACAGGTGTTATGACCATTTATGCTTTTTTAAGAAACGTTACAAAGAACAAATGAAACAATCTAAGCACTTCCTCAACTCGGAACTAACTTAACAAAACAATTTAATTGGCAGTCAGGAAAAGGGGTTTAAAGGATTGGGCTGTTGCCTACCTTTTGGGGATCAGGCAATTCAGGGTTCAAATTTGAATCACCCAAGAACGGAAGAGGCTCTCCCGAAACTTCCTTCACCATGCATTCCTGGTAGAGCCGAGATTTTAGGAACCGTGTGTAACAGTCAAACTTCATGAGGTCATAGATTTGTTTCTGAGGAAACCAGAAAAGGTCTGCACTTGGAGATTCCAGCTTCTCTTCCACTAACTGCCGGGCATGACTATCAACATTGACAGGTTCTGCAGAGCCCAGGGCGATGTGCTTCTGGAAGATTTCTTTAGCGGAGATCTTCAGCTAAATAAACAAAAAATGGGGTCGTCATATACATACTTTGATGACAGAATGGCTTAATGAAACAGTTGTCGAAGAAATTGGGATTGAACTACTTTACATACATGATTTTCATCAGTCAACCGCCGGTACCTCTCGCAGGCTACCCAAAACACGATGTTTTCATAGCTGAATTCCTTTTTTAAAAACTCCTAAATGGAAAGGAAGCTTATTGCTTAACATATTTATTGTAATGTAGGCTAAATGCAATATCTACAAAAATAACATTTTGGAAATTAAGCAACGAGAAAGTCAGAGCATATATTTTTGTGATATAATAATATTACAAGTTAAAAATAATTCATACATTAGAGTTTGAAAATAAAAATAATAAAACGACAAAAAAATTCTGTTTTCCAGTTTCTCTTTTTCAGTAGCCTTCATTTGATATTGGCTCAATCATACTGTAGATGACACTGACTCCAAATCTCAGTATCAGCCATGGAAGTAGGTTTAGATTTTCCATGAGGGTTAGAGATCAAAACAATGGAAAAAAACATCCATTTAACCATAAGGTAAAGAAAACTCAAGGATGAAAATCATAATGTACCTTTGCAAAATGAGTACTATCAAAATTCCAAAATTCCAATTCTAAGGTTTCTTGTTGAGGGAGGGGAAGAGAAAGATCTGCGTTCCAGGCTCTCAAATTTGCATCAGTTCTAACATTTTCTATACAAGTTACTAATCTAAAGTCAGACCCTAATTATTGATTATACATGTATTTGCTATCATTTTAGAAGATCATAACTTGCAATTGTTAAAACTTCGAAAATTACCTTTAAAATAAACACACATATGAGAAAAAATATTTTCTCCAAAATACCTGGGTGTTAATTGTGATATGATGCCACAAAATTGCACACCCCGTGCAAAGATTTATTGCAGTGATTCGCAAAAAAATCTTTTTACGCCGATAAAATTGGTGCAAAATAATTACCGCAAAGGTGTGCACGCCTGCAGAGTCCTTCAGCAAGTTTTCAAACGTGACGGCCCAACTTCCGACGCGACCCACATGGAGGGTCCCTCCATTGCGGTCATTGCCAGTATCGTAAAGTCCCACCATACTGCCGCTGTTGGACTCTTTCCCATTAATGAGTTCGCCGTCCGAGAAAGTAGTGGTGTTCTTTGGAAGAAAAATAAAATACGACGATGCTAAGTAGAAATTCGGAGCAAGTGCTAGCGCTTTGGCAAGAAAAATGTCGCCACATCCTTGTCGTTTTCTAAAAAGTGCGAAGTAACTAAAGTTCAATGGTGCGACTTTAGTTATGTGCAGAAATAGAAAAATTTGGGTGTCACAATGCAAGAAGGTGATTTAGAATCGCCACAAAAGAACCTGCCTCATGGTATGACGCATGAGTGCTCCCTGAAGTCTGCATTCCTTTATTCCCAGATCACCACTAAGCATTTTCATACTACAGCATATACCGCAGGCTACATGTACTTTCCATCAAACGCAACAAACTCTTCTTTTATTTACAAGACAGGTTATAAATATTGAATGAAAGCTGCGGAATTATTTTTATGATGAAAAAAAAAATCAATCTAAATACTTCAAAAAAAACAAAACGTAGAGAATTTAAGTAAAAATTACGCTTGGTATAATCCAACAAGAAACTAAATACCCGTACAAAATATGTAAGCCTTTTACTAAATTATTTAGTTCGAGAATTTAACAATCATGAAAAAAATCACTTAAGCCTTTAACCCTAAATTCTAAAACTAAATGCAGTTCTAAATTTTTGATATGGATCAACAGATGGTAAGCATGAATAAATGAATCTAATGACAATTATTGATGAGGATTTAATAAATGTGCACGTGAATAGTTTCAGCTATTCTATGAAGTGATGAATATTTATTGGAAAACTGTGCAATGAGAAATTGATCATGCTGTTATAATGAAAGGTGAAATGACTGAATTAAAACAATTGCAAGGCCACTAGGCTGTCATTAATAACAAATGTGCGCTAGTGCCAAAATAATATCTGCCACATGGAAGTGTCAATGCCAAATTTGGGGTACTCAGAAAAGTTTACGAATTGCACTTTTGGCAGCACGTGTGCAAAATTGACACAATGTTAAAAAGAATTTCGCAACTCTATCACTGTTTACAAAAACAATTACATTGCACTGTAATGATATTTTAACACGTGACTTCACTACTGCCAACGTGTTATTTGAAAAGTTTCTGTCAGAGCACCTCTACTGCCAAGCGCTGCAAACTACGTGAGGAATTGCACACACGATTTCATGACTACAAAAAGTGCCATTCGTAGTTTAGTATGTATTCAGAATTTTGAAATTAAATAATTTAAAGCGACCAAAAACTAAAGCTGAACGAATTGTGATATTCCAATGTTATTTGCATACAGCATCTGGCATACGAAGTCTTCGAGGGTCGGCCACGCCTGAATGGATAATAATAATAAAAAATCTTAGTTTACAAATCGATTTTGGGCAAGTTTGATTCCTAAAATACTTTCCAATCAGACATCAAACCTTGCAAAAACTGACGAGAAGGATATTTAGTATACTGATTTTCCTTTTTTTCTTAACTTGACAATGGCATCGAACCATCCTAACTTAAAAGTTTTACTCGTAAATTGAACTGAAAAATCCACAATCAGTGCTAACACCAATGTCAACAACACACCATAAAATAAGTGAACATTCACAAATTATTTCGAAAAAAAAATTATAAGGGCGGACTAGAGGACATTAAAGATAACTTTCCTACGATTCTCAATACCATATAATAACTATTTTCAATTCAAGTACAACTTATAATTGCTACGATGAAATCCGCCATCACAATCAAGTTCCATTTCTCAAGTTTTGAGTAAGGCATTAAAGCATGGCACAGGAAAACATCTGTATCTACCTGTCACAAGTGTGCGTCATGTAAGATCACAACCATGCAACCGTTTTCGCAGCTTCCATATTCCGACAACATCACATGACCACATCCTCGAAGACTTCTCAACCACGCATTATTGACAAGCACTGCAGCAACAATTTCCCAGAAAACCTGGTGCCTAAATCGGCAGGCTACATTCCAGACCGGTTCAATCCCGGAGCTGGTGGCTCTCAACAACACCTAATCCTGTTTAAACCGAGCGGTTAGCAACACCTTAATCCACGAGCGGCACAGCAAAGGAATTTGCCCCCGAAGAACAAGAAAAAGACGCGCCGAAAGGAACTTCTTACGAACCTCTTGGCTCTTTGACTGTCCAAAGCGAAACTTGAGTTGCTTCCGAAAGGAGTTGGAGCGTGACCACCGCCTTCCTCCATCCTGGGCGTACACATCCTGAAAGGAGAAGCAAACAAACGTACACTCATTAGTCAAACACCCGAAGCACGGTGTGAAACCAGGCTGGAATCCTCTCGTCTTAAAAAAGGGTACTCCAGCCCAGTGCCATGGAGGAACGACGACGTACGGCAGAGTTGCGCCGCTTGTCTTCCGCTGTGCTTGCTGGCTTGCTGGCCAAGTTGACGTACATAAGTCCAATAGCCAGCAGCTCGGCGTCCAACCTAACTTTTACCCAGAACAGAGGATGCTAACGACACCGGCGCAGGATGTAGCTGATGCCCCGCAAAAAAAAAAAGGTGCAACCCATTTGCAAATGGGCGGGGGTAGAAATCGAACTGCGATACATTTGTTTTGGAGCGTTGCCTAATCATATTTACCGTTTTCAACTCGCTATCTCGTTTCCTGTTACCGATAACATGGCCTGCGCAAGGAAGGAAGTGTTGGCAGTGAAGCGCGACTGACTCCCAACGCCAGCTAATGTCAACAATTCGTGTTAATTTCAAGGATTCTCCTAAAAGTCAACACCCGTAAATGTCGACAGCTGAAGCATTTCCCCCCCAATTGAGAACTGATACTTTTTGAGAGAAAAAAAAATCAATATTGCAATTTATTTCTTTAATAAATATGGAAATATTTGTGTGCTAAGGATTTGCAATACTTAGAAAGTTATAGCATTCTCGTTTTCCATTCGGTAGACCCAGGTTCGATTCCCGGGTCGGCTATCCTCGATTGTGGTTTTTGATGTTTTCCCACAATTCCTCCAGGCGAATGCTGAGATAGTTCCTATATTAAATCGGCCATGACCGTCTTCCCATCCCATCCTCCTTGTTAAAGTCCCAAATACGGGAAAATTAACCAAATTGTGATGTTGGGGTCCATCATGACCAGACCGCTTAGTCTGACTTATTTGTATAATATGATACCCTTGCCAAATGGTACTATGTACTGACTGCAGGGCAAAGAATTGAATTGAATTAAGGTTCCTCAAAAAAATCAGTCATACTCATTCTAACCCCTCCAGCCACTCCAAATCTATAGGGTTTATACCAAATTTCATATATACATTAGTGACTATGTAAATTCAGTTTCTTACAGTCCTTACTGTAAAATTGTATATGCGATCTTTCAAATACATCTCTGTGATTTCCCTACATCTTATGTCGCTATAACCATACCTGGTCTTGGGAGTCAGAAATCCAAATAAAAGCACGTTTCAAGAAATATGGCATGTTGTGTCACTACTGTAGGAGTCTTTTGCATGTACCTTCTGAAGAATTCTGCCATAGAGAAAATCGCAAATATCTTTGTACTAAAATGCTCACCGGGCGAAAAATTCCAGTCTTTTATATTTTTAAGCTAATATTATATTTCAGTATTTGGATGAAATTCGATCATCAGAATTCCCTTTGGAAATTCGTATTTTTCTACATATTGTTAATGTTTGCTGAAACCAGATATTTAGTAAAAAATGATTGTTTTATTTGTTTATACTAAGTGCATTGTATGGATCATTCTCGCCCACTAACGCATTATCCAAAGTATCTTGCTTACAAGATTAAAAATAGTGTGACATTGTACGTTAATTATATACAGTACGTACATCAATCGTTTCAAGACAAAGTGAGGGGGGAAGGTGACTCCGAATATAGGAACGTAATTGAAGGACATCATTATCAGTAAATAAGAATTTTAATTGTTATTTGCAGAACAAAAACTGGTCAACAGTTTTTAAGATTGCATTTGGCCAAATTGGACGGTCTGCGCCACACAAAAAAGAAATCGAATGGCAGGCTTCATGTTGCGGTGTCCACAGCTTGGGAGCGTTTAGGAGATTATCATAAGGCCCGGGACCTTCTACAAGCAGCTGTACGTCTCTGTCCCGATGGTAGGCCAGAACTCCATTTTATTCATGTTTTTAAAAATTCCCATTTTTAAGTAAAAAATGTGTTATTGATTCTGATTCATCAACATCATTAGAGAATGAATACAAATGGCTACTTTGTAAGGTGCAACGACAATTATTCATGCTGGAATCTCAGGCAGCTGCTATGGAAAGGCTACCGGAACAATCTCAACGCGTTTTTCCGACTCCTGGACAAGTTAATATACGTTTCCTTTAGAATATCGCTAACACTACCTGCTATTCGGAGAAGTTAACTGTAGTGATCTGCTTTGGTTTTCAGATCGAAAGAAGAAGAGCTAGGGATCTGACAATCGCTGAATTTGTTGCCAAATATTGTGAGGCAGGTATTCCAGTAATAATAACTGATTTAGTGGAGACAATGACGCGGACACCGTGGGACTTAAATCACATCAATGCTGTAGCTGGTACTTATTAAACCACTCTCGTATCTGAAATATGGTATTTGATTGAGATATTATTTCCTTGAGCAAACACTCACGATGGTAAAATATTTTGTCATCTTTTTATGTGTTTAGGTTGTTGTAGAGTATTTCTCAAGCGCCTGGTATCCCTTTCTGTGGAGTGGGCCAAACTGGAGTTGGCGAAGGAAACCACAATTGGGGAATTCATTCAGTGTATGTGGTCAAACATTTCTATGTAAGTTGAATCTTAATTGTAGTTTATTTGGTGCTTAACGAATGCATTGTTTATTATTTAGCTCTTAAACATCCAAATCGGGATCCTAGCAATGAAGCATTATATCTTTTTGATTGGAGTTTACCCAATCATTGCCCTCAAATGGCACAAGAAGTAACCATTCCACATTATTTTAGAGGTAACCATGATTTGCATTGAGTTGCCTCTTTAATCTTATATAATGAATCTTCCGGAATGATCTATCAACTATGTTCCTGCAGATAATTTTTTAGCCCACACACCAGAGGGTACTTTATATCAAAACAGCTGGCCAAGCCTGTTCGTTGCTCCAGCAGGAATGACCAGTGAACTGCACATTGATACTCATGGCACAAGTTTTTGGATGGCCCTTTTACAAGGACGCAAGAGGTGCTTCAAAATTTCTCATTTTAAGTAATTTTCTATGTACACGTACCATGTACTATCTAATACCTGCAATGCTAAACTATTTGATGCACAGTCATTTTAAGGAAGGGGTTTAACGTCAAGAGTTAAAAACTCCTTTGTATTATTATTCATCTGTCTGAAGTTACTGTATTTCATTTCGAAAGCATCCAAAATTTAAGGTGCAAAAAATCAATTGAAGCAGACGATTTTGAATGTTTCAAAGTTGATTTATTTTTTAAAAAATAAAAGGGAGAATTTAAATTTTTCCAAAATCCTACTACTATGAGGTACTACTATCTGTCAACAATTTTAGCAATAGTTAGTACATCGTGTTAACTGTTTCTTGTTTGCTAATATTTCTACAACCTTGTGCATACCTTGAACAGGTGGACGATATTCCGTAAAGCAGATACTCCATTTTTGTATCCGTATTATCCTCACTCAATGGACCCAGTCTTTGAAGTAGACCTGTCACGTCCTGACCTTAATACTCATCCATTGTTATCCCTCACATGCCCAAGAGAATGCATATTACAACCAGGTAAGTATTGCAGCTACATGTATGTTCTGCAGAAAATCATATGCCTTCTTGCCCTTAAATGTAAGCTGACCGAAAAAATTTAATTTTAGAAACCATTTTGCACAACTATTTTTTTTCCTAGGAGAATTGTTATTCGTGCCAGCACGCTGCCCTCATCGAGTAGAAAACTTGGATACAACGATAGCCATATCTGGAAATTTTGTGAATAAGGCTAACTTGCGAGCAGCTATGGAAGAACTGGAAGTGAGCTCGTTGGTTGACCCACCTTCTCACCACCTGCTTCGCCACCTTCAAGAAATAGCCAGAGCAATTTCGACTCCAACTCCTACACGATTGCCCCATCCCATTCAAACATTCCAACCTGATAGTCGGGAATACATGCCAAATTTTAACCAACAAGCTAACAGGTAAATATCTACACTTTGTATTATATAGTATTTTACTGCACATACATTTGATATAGTGCGGCGCGATAATTTCAGATAATTTAATTTTTGGTTTTGGTGTGTTCAGCACGTGCAAATCTAATAATTGGCGTCATCTATGTAAACAAGAAAATATTTATTACTGAGAAAAAAAAGGTGAGGTAGGGGTTGATGGTTGTTCGAAATTCCGCGGTCGCACTGCAAGTGTATGCACGGCAGTACACTCAAAATCTCTTGTAGAAACTGCTGTCGTTTTTGTGAGCAGTCTGTTTCATAAGTATTATGTTATATGGCATGATGGATGTGCCATTTGTTATGAAGGATTGGCAACCAAGGAGTAATATTGATATTTGCTTTATGCGCTTTGAACTTGTTTTTTTACCACATTATAGGCAATATTTTCAATAATAATTTCCAACATTGTTTTTTTAATTTATAACTAAGATAGACTTAGTAGAACTAAATTTAAACCAGCACTTTTCATTAATCCCTTGTATATCTCTCATTGTCCCTAGAAATGTTTGGCCATAACTTATCCGGTATGAAAGATGGTTCACTCAGCAGTAAATCTGATGCAAGCATTGTTATTTTGGTACTTGTTTATTGAACACCTTGGCAGTTATTGACCAAGCTCTCATTGATAAGAGAAGGTTCGACCAGAAAACGATGCATCCTTTACATATTATGTTCCAGTTTTACGTTCCTCACTCTAGTGTTTACATTGAATAAATGTAAAATTCCGTTGTTTTTAATTGTCATAATTTTTATACGAAAAATTACTATTTAATAGCGGCTCATCATTTTAAATTCGTTTTTATTGGCAGCTCAGTCATGTTGTGATAAGTATTTATTTGTATTATTTTTACCGTTTTTAAGGAAGAGAAACAAAGTTGCCATTTATCTGTAAATTTTTACCTGAAAAACTATGATATCATAAAATGTGTTATTTTTTTTTTCAATTAAATGACTTATTTGAGAGTCTGAGCAAATTCATATCTAATCACTCACTTTTAGCCAGCTTTTTTACTGGCATGACTTTTCCATGTAAATTGACTTTTCTAGTATACTCGGCCACCGGACACCTCGATCGTCTGGTACGACGGTGAAAGTATAATTTCTGACCAGTCCTGAAATGAAGTCTATTATGACTAGCATTTGGATCAGCTAGCAGCTCCTTATGAATGTGACACTTGACCCAAGTTGCGCATTTTTATTTTCAGATAACCTGATCTGATACTTATTATTTTCATTTCATATTCATTATTTTTATTTGATGCCAAAATTATTTCCTGAATAGAGAACATTCTATGTGTATGAAAAGTTGCCAAATTATAGATTTCAGACGTGATATAGTATGTGCCAGTACATGTATAAAATGTTTAGCGCAAACAGAAAAAAATATTGTTATAATACAATTATATGACTGTATATGCCAAAACGTCAACAATAAAAAATAGAACTGTGCTTTTTATTCGTGTTCATAATCATGCTATTATTAATTAAGACTGAATAAAGGGCTTTGTTGCACATGACGTTGAAGGAATTGTGCGAAATTAACCTAACAAAGGTACAATTGTTTAATATTTATGGACACACGTGACACATCGAATTTCATTAACTGGTAATTACAGCCAGTAAATGATTATCGTACCCTCAGAGCAGGTGTTTCATGCATGGGTGCTATACAACGCAGCCAACCTTTAATCATTCGAGGGGCAACAGAAAAACCCTTTTAATTTTTTAACGCACTTTAACCGCCAACAACTCTACATTTTATTATATTCATGACTCCAACGTTATCCAGATGAAATTAAATAGTTTGCGTATACTAGTGATTGCATGTACGTATAAATGTTCCGATAAAGAGATTTGCATAAGATTATAAAATGAAAACAAGTGTACAGTATATACTTACATTTCGCGATGCCCACCAAATCAAAGAAGTCGCGTTAAATTATGATAGATTTTTAAATTTAGAACTTTTGTTCGAAGATTCGCTTATACCAACCATAGTATTGGAAAAGTAACAACCGATCTAAAAAAAATGTTCCGCTTTTTCCCGCTCGAATAATTCGAATGCTCGTAGGGCGGCTCTCGTGCATAAGTACTTGCCCCGCCCCACAGTTGTGGCTCCGCCCAAAAGCGAAGTCCTCGTCGGAGGCAGGGTCTATAAAATTGGAGTTTCCCCACCTCGAGCAAATGTCACGTGCTCGCAGCTTTCGTAGATAAAAATCGTCTGAAAACACCTTTCTGGCGAGTGCTCGACAAGGGAATTTTCAGATTTTAGAAACAAGACTGGGGCGTTTAGAAATTGTTTACCAGCTAATAATTAATAACTTCTGAACTATTGATCACAGGACTATCATTTTGTTGGCCCTTTATCAACGTTTTACGTAGTAATCGAAAACTGTCAAATAAAGTGAAAAATTATTTTTTCAATTTTTAAATTAATTTTGACATTTTTTAAAAAATAATTTTTACGAAATATTTCACTCGAAAACAGTCCGATATGTCGTTCTTTGTGTTTTTAGTAACACGACCAGGTAGTTTTATCCTTTCTCCGAAGATTCGAAGTTATTAACGCCTTTATCATGAACTACACATTTTCAAGGCAATACTAATAAGATTAAATAGCCATAAGTTGAAATGTAAAAAGTACATACCGTGCAAAGTTGGCTGAGTGGTTAACGCTCATGCTTTGTATTCAGTAGACCCGGGTTCAATTCCCATGTCGGTTTTCCTGACTTTGGTTTTCGTGGTTTCTCAAAGTTGTTTCTAGGCGAATGCCGGGTTAACTCCTATAAAAATCGGCCACGGCCGTACTTTGTCCCTTTCCCCCCGCCCTTCCCCCCATCCCATACGCCGTCTGGGACAAAATTAAATACGGGGCGAAGTAATGAGAACAAAAAGCTAGAAGAGGGTAAAAAGCCCGCATAGAAATTTACCTTATAATTTTTAATAGAAACTAAATTAGAATCTCATTTAGATGAAAACTTTTATAACTTCTGTGCGGTATTTTTTACCATTTAGGTTTTTTCACAATTTTCTCTATTAACTACTGTATATAAAAGTTTTCATGTAACACATACCAAGCTTGATTTACAACGTATATGTACATGTACAAATATACATGTATGTACTGCAAGTGCTGTTTTTTTTTCATTATATAGCCTATAGGCATAATAAACATAAAATTAATTTTAAGCTACGTCGACAATGGAGGAAATATAGAGGAACTTTTTATTGCCAATTGCTTAATCCAGTTGTCTACATGAATTGTTTGAAATATTTTTTACATTTATTTGTTACCTAGATTGCCTAAATAACTTCATGTTTCCAGAAACAATTGGCATCCAGTTAGCAGCATGCAGAAAGTTCCTCTATGTTTCTTGGAGGGAACATAAATCAACTTCTGTTTCTAATTGTTTGCCAATTGTTTCTGGAAACATAAAGTTACCTAAGCAATTTAGGTTAAACAAATATGTGTAAAAAAATATTTAAAATGTTCAAGCAATTAGCAACAAAAAGTTCCAATGTTTCCTCCAGTTTGGAAGTACTTGCGCTTCTTGTTTTTCGCAAAATCCATTTTTAATGGTACGTTCACGTTGAACTTAATTATTACCATCTTAGTGGTATTGCAGACGCATACCATTATAAAGCGACACTGCAGGTTTGCAAGCGACTGGTAACAAGTTCATCGTGAACATACCCTCAGGTTGTGACCATTTGCAAGAATTTTACTGGCGTAGAATTTTTTGTTTATCATCGTCTTGAAAATGTTGTATTGCACTTTATTTACTTTATTCGTTTATTTAATTAATGTAGCAGAATGTAGCGTATAATGGACTTCCGTTAAAGGTGTCCATGACGCCGAAACGTTGAGCAAAGAATAAAATTATCTGGTTGCTCATTACTAAAAACTCGCAGAATTTACATATCACCTACACCAACCATTTGATGATGGCGAAAATTTAGGAATAAGTTCGGAATAGGGGGGAAGGTGAATTTTGCGAACGTTTCGCTCGCGTGAATGAAATTAAATATATTACAACAGTACTTACCGATTTAAGGCGCGGACGAAAAACGGCAAGACGGAAGGTTAATCCAGGTTGAAATGCGAACGTTTGTAATTGTGAATCGAGATGCGCACTGTTAGTAAAGATGGTACACTTTTTTTAAGGGGGACTCCTACAGTGCGATTTGCACCCCATGCCACCCCACGTGGGTCGTT